>JBBPMK010000078.1:0-73019 GCA_038090295.1 Boletus semigastroideus
TCCGCGCCCGTGCAAGCGGGGGTGGCGAGGGTGAGTGCGAGAGGGTGAGATGACCGGGATGAGGGTGCGACGCGACTGGGGCGAGAGCGAGGGCAGGTGAGGGTGGATGCGACCAGGGTGAGGGTGAGGGCAAAGTGACTGGGGTGAGCGCGAGGGCAGGTGAGGGTGAGGGTGAGGGCGACTGGTGAGGCGACTGGAGTGAGGGCAACGGGTGGGCGAGGTGGTGGGATGTCACTCTCTCGCCGTCTTGCCATCTCGCTGGTGAGACAGCGACGCAGTAAGAGGGGGGTGGTGAGAAAGTATCCGCAAGTACCTGCGGGTACTGGTGGTACGGGTTACCCATACCCGTGCAGTTCCCTAGTTGGAAGTAGTGGGGAGAGTGATGGTGTAGATGGCGGCATCTTCATGGATGGGAGGATGCGAGTAGGGTAGGAGCTGGAACCGACGAATGCGACACTTGTCCCTTGAGCTGCTATGGAAAAAAAAAAGTGGCATTGAAAAAAGAAAGGTCGTCAAAAAAAAGAAAATGTTTTTTGTGCAGATCTTCCGCCATAGGGTTGTACCCTGTTCTCCAAATTTTCCTGGATTTTTTCAGATTTGTTTGAACATGTTTCACTCATACTAAGCTTTATATACATACATACTGTATATAGTTGAATATTGGTTAGAGTATGATGATTGTTACTATATTGGACTGACTTGTTATTTAGGCCTAATTAGCTTATTATAAAAGATCATATTATTTCTTATCTCATCTACACCACAAAACTATTTATGTTGGCAAGATCACACAAAGTTATACAAGATTATCTTGTGCTAATGGATTATGCTGGCATTATTGTATTTTATTTTTAAATTCTATTTTTAGTTATATTCTGCAGCCCCAAAATGTAAGAATTCCCCATGTGTCAATTGTGTGTTGTTGGCCAGGATGGCCATTTCTCTTTCCCCACTTATTATACTTGACCAAAGATATTCTAAATTTGATGCCTAGCATATTCAAAATTAGCTGAAGAATAATATTATTGTATTCAGATTTTGTATACAATAAAGAACTGATTATAAATATGTGTTGATTAATATTTTGAGTATGCTTCCCAAGTAAGCGGTACATTTCTGGAATGCTTTTTCCTGATTGGCTATTCCCACTAACAAATTCGAAATATGAAATTAAAATATAATTTCAAACATCTTATTTTTAGCTATATTCCCCTTCCAGTCACTACGCGTTCCTTTGCAAGCCTGCTTCAGCATTCCTCCCAAGGCTGGCTACCTTGCTATGTCGCTGTGATCTGTGTAATATAGTACCCCGTCTCTTAATTTCTCGTCCTCGCTACTTCCGTTCTTCCTCACCCGTTTCTGCAATGCTCTGGGGTGCATCTGTCCTGAGCACCGTGTCTTCCGATACCGAGCCAACCTTGGTAATCACATTTGATTCTGCCAAGTACCTATTCAATGTTGGTGAGAATACCACAAGAGCCTTTCTGCAGAGCCGCCAGAACTGGAAGAAAACGCGTGCATTGTTTCTCACTTCTGTGGGCACTCAGCGTGCCAGTGGTCTCCCTGGTAAAATCTTTCTTCGTGTTCGAATCACCTATTGATCTTAATCAACTCTATCCTCTAGGGCTGTCCATGACTCTGGCTGATGCAGGTCAATCTCAGATGCATATTATAGGTCCCTCAGGGCTCTTGCATTTAATAGCTTCGATGCGCAAGTACACTTATCGGTGAGCCGCGTCGAATATATTCGCGCATGTCTGATGTCCCTTAAGTGACAATCTCATCGTCACTCCTGCTGAAGTCCCGCTCTCCGCACCTTATTCGGAAACTGAGGATAAACCCGTGTACAAGGACGACAATATATCTGTCTTCGCGCTTCCTGTCGTCCCATTTTCAGTTGCCAACGCGCAAGGCGAAGTGGCGGGCTCTCTAAAACGAAAACGCGAGGACTCATCCGCCTCATCGAACGGGGAAGTGGCCCAAGCATGGAGGCAGCTCATCATACAATCCATGTTCCCCGCATCTCGAGTGTCCTCGACAACCACGTCGACTGTTGTACGAGGTACCTTCCCACACAAATTTAACAAACCATTGCCAATTCCTGAACAAACTGTCGTCGGCTCTTCTGATCCAACCCTCAAACCGACAGTTGCATATGCCATCGTAGGACCCCGCATACGTGGAAAATTCGATGGGAGAAAGGCTACCGAATTGGGTCTGCCTCCCGGTCCACTGCGTGCAAGGTTGGTCAAGGGAGAGTGCGTGACTGTGCAAGTCAAGGGTGGCAATGGCAATATCGCTGATCGCGAAATAAAGCCGGAAGATTGTATCGGCGAGAGCGTGGCCCCCGCGGTATGTCATTTTGCGTTTCATTTCTTGAATTACTAGTTGACATCGGTAGGTCGCATTACTCTTCGACACACCAACGTTGTCCCACATTCCCGCCCTACTTTCGAATTTTGTCAATTCTCGACATTTTCCTAAATATTTTTGGGAGCGCGCAAAGGACTCTAAACAACATAAAGTCCAAGCGATATTCCATTTGTGTGGGGATGGTGTACTTGAAGACGAACGTTACAAGACATTTATGAACGATTTTGGACCCGAGGTACATGTACGTATTTGCACTGTTCGCTCGAAGTTGTTTCACCAACCATACGGAAGCATGTCGTTGCTTCTCGCAGGTATCTTCCGAATCCGATGACATTTACGAGCGCCGCATACAGTCAGCTTCGACTTAATCAATTAGATCCTAACTTATTTCCGATGCAAAAGTACTCATGCACCGCCAACCAGGCGATAACTAGTACGGTATTCTTTCGTGCATTAAGGCATAATCAAATGTTTTTAGGTATTCCTGGATTGCCCGTACATATCACCGCTATGCAGAAAGGCATGTTCATAGGCCTGCATCCACCACGTCCACCACTCCAAGATGTCGGAAAGGGTGATGTCTTCCACACCGCAGTCTCTTGCGGGTCTCCGTTGATTTTGCCAGAATCGACTCGTACCAGCTTCGCAGATGCTCAATCGTATATCACTCGTACTGAGTTGAAGGAGACCCGCGGCGGAGAGGTGACAATATGTCCACTTGGCACAAATAGCGCTATGCCCAGTAAATACAGAAATGGTGGTTTTCACAAGTCTTAGCTGTGCCGACCCTATGCTCACGTACCTCTAGTGTCTGCAACTCTTATCGACATTCCTAATTGTGGCTATATTTTACTGGATGCCGGAGAGGGCACATGGGGTCAACTCGCTCGGAAGTTCGGGGTTGACCTCACATCAGTATTTAATGTGTGGCAGGTCCTTCGCGAGCTCAAGTGCATCTTCATTAGTCACATGCACGGTGACCACCACATTGGACTGGCCAAGCTGTTGGCCATGCGACAGCGAGTATGCGTTCGGAATCGAGATTTACACGTTGCAAACTGAATTCCATCGAGTTAGATCCAGCATCTGATGCGCCACTATATATCGTGGCTCCCGACAACGTTTTTTTGTATCTGCATGAATATGCAGCACTTGAAGACCTTGGACTCGACCCTCATTCCAAGAATCCCGTCGTTTCGATCTCTGTAGATACACTTCATTGGAAGAACGATCTCTCTTCCCCCCAGGTCGAACAGACCTCTCGCAAGTACGCATTTTCTCGGATTTTATACCTCTCTAATGGAACTATCAGTTCCATCTTGGCTCACCATGACATGTGTGCCTCGCTCGGACTAGAAAGTTTCCGAACTGTGGATGTCGTACACCGAACGAGTTGTCATGGAGCGATTATCAAGCATAAAGACGGTTGGAGCATCGTGTAAGCGTTTGCAGGACTCATTCAACCTATTATTCACTATTCCACCAGGTACTCAGGAGACACCATTCCCACGCAGAAATTGGTGGAAGCGGGAGAAAATGCGACTCTGCTCATCCATGAATCTACCATGGCTGATGATCAAGCAGAGTTGGCTGCAGCCAAGATGCACAGTACTGTCGGTCAGGCAATCGACATTGGGAGAAGGTATGCGTACCTGCAGGGGGGGCGACCTTGCTCACATAGGTTCTTAGGATGAAGGCTCGCAATATCCTTCTCACTCATTTTTCAGCGAGGTATCCGAATGTACCTCCGTCCGTTATGACGGAACACAATCCTGGGGATCCCATCGTAGCTCTGGCGTTTGATCATGCCAACATCAAGATCGGCGACATGTGGAAGATGAACGCCTACGTTAAAGCTATTGAACAGAGCTTCGCAGACCTCGAAGACGAACAGGAAGCGACCGAAGTGGAGCAAGTTCATGATGTTGATATCCCGTAACAAGTCAAGTATTACACAGTATCTCTAGAGATGCAATTACACTACGCGCAATCTGTTCACCTTTCTTATCCCATGTTGCCCTGTGGTGGCCAGAGGCCTCATTGCTGACTACTTCAGGCGTGGCACGCGGGGTGTCGGAAGACGGTAGAGGGATGGTATCGTTATAAAGATCCAAGAACGAGTGACAGTGGGATATCAGTGACTTTATCCTGTCCGATCGCGACGTGCCAGGTAGTGTCGACATGACAATGGTCTGATTGGAAACGTCATCCTTCATGAGGAGTCCTAGGAGGATCGCAGTGTACCCTCTCAAAAAAATACGTTCAGGAAGATCGTTTTGACAATTATCAAAGTACTGGATATGCAATGTAGTAAAGCATTCCAGGACTGATTTTTGGCCAAGGCAGCAACAAGCACGAGCGCACAGGCGGGAGCCAGGGCATGTAGGGTCAATTGCTAAAAAACCAGGTGAGTACCTGCGTTTGCATACAAAGGGCGGCCTTACATTTTATTCTGGACAGTCCCCGTACTTTGGGGCTTAAAGTCGCCCAATTCATGACGAGTCCCAAAGGCAGGCAGAGAAGATCGAAGGCTTCGACTGAGCTATTTTGAGAGTCCATTTGCAGCGATTCCAACCATCTCGCTTGCGACCGCATCACCATCATGGTGGCAAACTGAAGCGCGTGAGGGACTTCCAAGGCTGCACTACACCACCACGAATCATCGTGTGACAAAAGGGTAAGCACCCGCATGGCACCGCATAAACATCTTCGCGCTACGAACCAAGAATGAGGATTGCCATAGAAAATCGCCTATAACCGTCTTACCTAAAACCGCCTCTTCGTCACTCTCCTCTAGCAAAGTAGAGGAAGCAACACAGAGGGATACTAACTCCGACGTGAACCCACCCATGTGGGATAATCCACTCGAGGAGGCACCGGCTGAGGACCAATGTCCGAGGAGATATGAGTCTAGGAGGCGCAGACAGGCTTCAATATGATAAAAGGATGGTGTTTCGCTACTGTTTAGGCGAGTTGGCGGTAATAAGGTGATACCAGATTCATATGCAGTGATTCGTGGCTCCAAGAGGTTTAGCTCGGCCCTCAGGTTTACGAGCAACATAGGCAGATGCCGGTCTGCCAAGAGAGCTGGGGGTAGGATAGCAAGTGAATGTGAAACGAAGAAGCGCGCCGAGGGCTGTACTTGATGAACGCAAGCAGGATCAAGATACTGCTCGGAACGCACCTGGTTGAGAAAAGATTCGCTTGCCACTAATGTGGCCAGTGACTTCAGCTGCTCGTGTTTATCTTAGTTCCATGCACGGAATCCAAGTTCAGACCAAGCTGACCGCGGTGTACTCCGTTCGCAAAATGCCATGCGACCTGAGGTCATCATCTGAATCACCTGCAAGCACCGAAGCGAGGACGTCCTTTCGGTGATCAAAAAGGCCCAATATCTCCACAAGAGTCGGAATAAACTCCTCTTGCTGAGCTATTTCTATGAGGACGTGGGGATCTCTCGCAGCCAGCGCGGCAAAGAATGCTATGGTGGCATCGAATACCTGGACGAACGTTTCGGGCCAAGACTTGGGAAAATACAGATGGGAACTCACCTTGTCTGTCCCAGTCCGTGCAGTCCATAGTTTATCCCATGTACGGACGTAAAAGTCCGACGTTTTTGCTCGGCGGTTGAAATCGACATCACATAATTTACTCGCAATCTCAAAGGCGCTATTACCATGCATGAGCACCAAACCCGGGTACAAACGATAACTCGTACCTTGCTCTTCGCAAGCCAATGGCGCTAGAGCTATCCAGACCCTCAAACAGATAACCTATTTCATCCAAGAACCTCCTGCTCTCTCCTTTGCTTCGGAGTTCTGTGATACTCTTCAGGTCGTTCATCATGCCTGTGGGAACGGAAGGTTGCGAAAGTTCTGATGCGGTGCGTCTGAGAGGGGTGGGTGCTGCAGCCGGTTCATCTTGGTAAGGCTGTGGGTCATCTTCGGACATGTCAATTCCCCAGCGGGTACGCAAGTCAGCATATGATTCGTGTGGCTCTGTGTCATCCTTGACAGTGCTCAACGGAGCGTCTGGCACGGGGAGAGCTACGAGGAATGAACGCGACGATCCTGCGTATGTTCTAATATGCCGGGTAGGGAGAGGCTTCGGCGACGGCTGGGCGGTAGCTTCTGGAGTGGTATCCCTCTCCGGAAAGGTCGTTGGTAATGAATGGGATGATGATTGACGGGCTATTGAGGTAGCGACAATGGGAATGCCGACCAGCGGTGTCCCTAGAGGCAAGAATTACCACATGGAGTTCACGTAAATGTATCCACTGAACGAACCTTCAACGGATGATTCCGTTCTAGAACGACCAAGCATGCGTTTGATGATACTCCCTCGTTTGGATTGACTCCCGGAACGCGAATGATGAGAAGGTGTCATAAAGATGGAGGACAAGTCTTTCGGTGATCTTTCTGGGGTCTTCGGATATCCAGACGTAGAAGGTCCAGGTGTGGGTCCGAGTTGTGTTGGAACCGTTGGCTTCGAGCCACTGATAACTAGGTCGGGCGCTACATGGATTGTTCAAAACACGATGATTATGAATATACAGCTGAACTGACATTGGTTCAGAGCATGCGTGCCACTATACGACTTTTTCCGTTTCGGCGAGACAATCTCGACAAAGACCTTGTGCCGTTTCGGTGGGGGTGATGTGCCATTGAGGGCCAGCTCATCGGGTTCACGCTGGTCCCTTGTCTGGGGTTGTACTCCCGACCGTCTTCGTGAGGCTCTTCGACCGTATGTGCGTTGCATTCACCGACTTGAAACGGACTTGGGTTATGACTTTCTCCTGTCGATCGTTGCATCCGAACATCCGATCACGTGACTATCATAACTCATCAATACATTTTCTAAGTTCGACTGCCTTTGCTTTAAATAATTCTATCTGCCCTCGCCCATCAGTCAAAAGTCTCTCATGACTGAGGTCAATCTCTTGTCGGATCCACTGCTCTAACGACATTTCCCTTTCGTGAGTTGTTAAAAGCTGCGGGTTTGCAATCGTCGGCTCTCCTGCAGATGACAGTGACACGATCAAATCTGGGCGGCTCAGGGCAGTGTCAGGCGAAGTACTACGCTTGCGCAGCGTACTGGAGCCAGACGGAGACTCTGGGGGCTCGGGCAATGAATGTATTGAACCACTCTTGTGCACGGCGCTAGTGCCTCGCCGCGCTTTCTTGCTCGGTGGCGGTGACCTGGTAACGGAGTGAGACACGGGGTCAGATCCAAGTGAGACATCCATTGAAGCTTGAAGACTAGGCGCTGGATTCTGTTCGCGAGAGGCTGATTGACTCGGCGACGGAGAGCGCCGTGACATCGGAGCGGATGTCTTGACGGATTTACCACGAGTCGCTCGAGTCTTTCGTCGGGGTTTCGAAGATGCAGATGTTGTGGGACGAGCCTTTCCCCGCTTAGCACGTGGAGGCGGCGCTTCCGTGATGTGAACTGCCGCCAACTCATCTTCAGATTGGGGTTCTGAGAACGCTATGAAAGGACAAGCCGCTCTAGAATTGTCCCGCCTCCGCCGATGTTCCTGGCTGTGATAGGCTTAGAGATGTTGTCGGCGTTGAAAGGGCACAAACCATACACAGGATCGTCCTCCGTCTCCCAACCGCTCAACGAAAGATTACAATAGAGACACGTCACTGTATCATCTCCGGCAGCCTGCGGCGTGTACACGAAGCCAGCTCGTGCCATCTAGACAATCTTTAAGTCGAAGAACAGCACAACAATTATTTATAATCTACCTTGACGGATGTCGCGCCGTGACCTGGTTCTTCGTCGTGGGGCCACCAACCCTCGCCAAAAGTTTCTAACCGCGCCTTTTCCATCGCTTTGCTGGAAGGTAGACGTTTCTTGTTCTCGAACACGAAACTGGGGGCATAACATAAGTGTTGAATCGTGAACGCTGAATTCACCATACCGGTCCTTGTTATCAAGGTCTTCCATCAAGCCACATCGAACCACAGCCCAAGCGCACGAGTTCTGACACTTGGCGTAATGAATCTCGAATGGGTCGTCACTTTCATCCCAGTCGCTGAGCTCTTTTCCACACAAGAAGCAGGTAACACTGTCCCTGTCATCCCAACTAGGACTGAAGAAGAAGCCTGCCTCGGCAAGGGTGTTCGCGTTTGCCTTGAAATCGGGGGGATGTGGCCACTTGACTGAGGCCGTTGACGAAGACGGTTTACTTGGATAACGCTTGACCCGCTTTGCCTTTTGGAAAGAATCTATCCGCGCCTGGAGTGATTGCATTCGACGTCTAAGCCTAAGCAGTGGCAGTGGCAAAGGAGGCTAAGTAAATAGTTCATGACGCTTATCTAAGCCGAGACAGTGACTACAGTTGCATTGTATCCTCCTTCTCATACCCAGGATTCTTTTGCAGGATAATGAATCCTTCGAGAACATGGGCATATGGAATGTACTCCTCCGTCGCCAACTCCGCTCTCTCCGTTGTACCCAGGCGCACCGGCGTCTGGTGCGTCTGAAAACCAGAAATCGTGCGCGGTTTCCCAGCTTGTCCAACCACGTCAACGGCCTCGTCGATGTCCATCAGTCCCACACGACGCGATTTGAGAACGTCAACTTACCTGACCCACGCGAACTGTCACAGGAAGATTTTCGAGGTCTTCATTAAGTGTGATCATGAATCGAGGGTGCATGGCAGACACCAGGTAGTACAACATCCAGTGGTACCTGTCCAGTACAACTATCGCGCATTCGGGCATGAGTTTACTCTCACGGGGGCATAACATATATCACTTACAAGCTTTGGCATCCGTGAACGCTGTGATTGTCGCCAACAAACCAGCGACAGCTGGTCGACTCATAATATTGCGGTCAGAGAAGAAGGGATTAATCCCGATTGTTCCCTTGCCCATGTGTACCAAACCTTGTGCGATACGCACGGTGAACAAGCAATCGGGCTCCTTGTAATAGTATCCAGCAAGTTGACGGAGCATTTGAGCAAGTCGAGCATTGTTGGTTCCTGCGCCAACCAGACCCATTGCAAAGATAGCATTCAGAGCGACTTGGAGGTCGTTATCATGACTGTATTTGGAAAGTGTGTCAAGCACAGTCGTTTGAGGATTTGAAGCGCTGATCAGGCCGAGTGCAAGGGGAACAGATTTGCGGATGATAGGATCGCCATAGTGCATCTGTCGCGACTGTTAATAAAATTACACAAAGCTGACGGGTTCAAGTTTACCAGGTGGTTAAACTGCCGCATTGACATTTCTGAACCGATCTCCTCGCCCATTGCAATTATGGAGATGCCAAGGACGGCAAATGACAAGAAGTTGTCGTCTGGCTTTGGCTCAGCCTCCTTCTTTTCCTCCTTTTTCTCTTCCCTTTTCTCTTCCTTCGCAACCTCTTCTCTCTCTTTCATGACTTCCAAGTGTTCACCACATAGATGGAGAAGCTTCTGTATTCGTAAAACGTTCCCCGTGGCCGCGAAGGAGCACACTTCCACAAGAATCTGGGCTTGTCTCGATATCGGATGCTCAATAGCTTTCAGGGTTTCAAGCGTTGCATCCGACGCATCCTGAAGCCCTACACGTTTGGAATCATTGTGATATCCCACTAGAAAGAGATAAGAAATGCATTTACCAACGAAAAGCAGAGCAAGCCCTAGCGTTAAGAACCGTCCCCACTTGTCACCCAGCGATTTTTCGTCCCTTTCCATCAATGTTTGAAGAATAGTGCTGGTAATTTCACCATTACCACTTCCAACGAACACGAATCCAAGGGAAAGAGCGCTCAGCGCAGCAATCTCGATTGAAAGAGTGTCATCCGCCACCGCCGGAAGTAGAAGAGTAAGTAGGTCTTCGCGATGCGACCCGGCGTAAGCTAAGCCAAGGCCAACGATGGAGGCAGTTTTCAACGGCAGTGATGGATTTGTTGTATAATCTGCGAGAAGAGCGATCGCGGCATCGGCTTCCGTACGGACGCCTGAGTTCAAGAGACCTGTGGCCAGAAGGGCACCAGCCTTAATGTGCTCCTCCCCTGAGTACGTATACTTGTCAACGTGGCTAAGACCGATATCGGTATCCCAAAGCAAGCTGAGCCCCAAACTAGCCGCAGCACTCATCATACCTGCGATGTATCAGCAAGAATCAAGACACAGAACTGCCAACCGACCGTGATCTTTGTTCTTGTACACCCAGCTGTTGCCCTCTTCTGCCTCAACCATGAGCTTATCGTTTCCAAACCCTGCGTTGACGAATGCGTTGACGAATGTGCCAGCCAAGTTCCCCCGCGCGGAGTCAACGTTCGCAGACAGGCCTCCCCCTATTGATAAAACTGATGTGTCCACTGTCAATTGACACTTCGGGAGGTGTACTTACGCGTGTTCTCCAAATGACTTTTGTATACATCCTCCAAGCTTTTGGGTTCGGCGACGCCAAGCTCCTTGCCGAATTCTTTGAAGAATCTGCTCAAGTGAGTATTGCTAAGGCACTCCACAATATCTTCGGGAAGTTCTGTTTCCGCGTCAATAACTTCAGACGCCGTGGGCTGTAGCCACTCTAGTGGTATCTGAGCACGAGCGAGCAGAAAAGCTAACTGCCGTCTCATAATTCTGGTATTTGGCTCAGTACATGGGGAAATAAGGGAAGAAGATGGTAAACTGACGGATTCCCGGACGCATTGAAGTCTTGTCGAACCAATTCCGCGTCATTTAGCCGAACAGCTACACTAAGAGCCTCGGGGAACTTGGAAAACTGAAGATAAATGCTGTGGATAGCCCGTAGGAAAGCGACGTCGTCGGGAGGTGGTAGTAGAGTTATACATCTAAAGAGGTCATGAGATATCACAAAGAAACCATGCATATCATTTACTGACCGGTCCATGTACGTGCATACGCGTCCGAACGTGTTGATATCGACCAATCCTGCTATTCGATCTATCATTTCGAGTTCTACAAAGAGATCCACAGCGTCGGGTTCAGCGTTATGACTGAGGAAGAATTTGGCGCATTCCAGTGCGAGTGCGCGTAAATCGTCAATCGTCCCGGGAATCTTGATAGGCTCTGGCTTTGTAACTGCGTCAGCATCCGTTGCGGGAGGGGACGAAACTGCTTCTTCGCCTTCTTGTCGACTGGTGTATTCTTCTCCGAGCTCCGCTGCTAGATGGCGAACGTACTCGTGTCCCCACGAACCTGGCTCCGGTATCGTAGATGATGGGGGGAGAAAAGAAGCGGAGAGTAACCGATACCGGAGGGTCCCTCGGGGTTGGGTATCTGAGTACGTCATGGCAAGGACAGACAGGATATCCGCGAAGAGGCTCTGCGACACAATGAGACACGTAGGACGAATTTTATGAACATACTTGCCTTGTCCTCCGACAGAGACCACGCGTCGAAGAGCTTCTGGAGTTCGGGGTAATGAGGATGAAGAAACTTGAGAGGTTTAGGGACTGATGTCATGGAAGACGTGGACGTTCTTATGAGTACACGTAGCGTCTCGAGAGCTGGTCTATAGAGATCGGTGTTGGATTCCTGATCGAGATATATGTGTAAGTGCACTAGACTGGTGAAATGACGACGTACTTTCAATCTCTCGATCAACATCTCGAGCTCAGACTTTAGCTGAGCATCTTCTTCTGACTATGATGTGCATTGTCAGTCCGCGATACGTTGATCACGTTCGTCTGACGCACCAGCTCCTCCTCCTCCTCTTTCTTGTCACCATTGACTTTGGACGGGCCGGGTTTCTTCTCTGCGGGTTTCTTTTCTTCCTCTTCCTTCTTCTTCTCTGGGTCTTGTGAGGGAACCTTTAGTTCTGCAGTGGGCCGCTGCGCCATCGTAAAATTCGGATTCGGACGTCACGAATGAGCAATGGAGGACGCGCGTCCCCATTAGTCGACCAAAAGCGGTTATTTGGCAAAGCCTTCCGTTCCAAACAACCGTCGTTCGAATTCCTTACATAGACAAGCAAACGAAGATGGCCGTACGTTCACTTTTCATTACCGTGCACGCATCGTCATCCGACCTGTTCTGCAGAAGAGAAAAACCAGACATGGAAAAAGAAATCCTGAACGCAAGGCAGCCCGACAGGATGAATATGGAGAGCGGTACATGCTGGAATCGTCGGAGATGCACAATGAACGATTCACGGCGTACTACAAGGCCCAGAATATCATACCGGAGGATGAGTGGGACACCTTTATGAATTCGTTGCGTCGACCACTGCCGACCACGTTCCGGATGGCTGGCAGTAGACAGTACGACGAGTCACCGTTCACCAAGTTTCTTGTATTGACAGTGATACAAGAATAGCCAAAACCCTGGGAAACACGATCAAGGACATCTACATTCCCCACTTGCAAAACGTCACCTTCGAAGGGGAAGTGATCCCCCCTCCTTCTCAAATTTCATGGTGAGCCCGATTCAAGTTTATCCGGAGGTTACATGTATTCAGTGCCATAGGTACCCTGACGGTCTTGCATGGCAATTCAATGTATCGAAAAAAGTTTTGAGGACATCACCCGAGTTCAAACAGTTCCACTCCTTCTTAGTGCACGAAACTGAAGTGGTCGGTTTTTTTATTGATTGGCCTGGCAAGCGACTCATGTACCGTGAAGGGAAACATATCCAGGCAAGAAGCCGTGAGCATGCTGCCACCCCTCTTGCTCGACGTTCAACCTCATCACAAGGTTGGTGCATGTTCGATCAGACTTAGTCACAATCCTTTTCATCATGCCTAGGTCATGGATATGTGCGCGGCACCGGGATCCAAGGTAGTGATGGGTTATTCAGTCAGTTCACATACTCAGTCTTTTCTATACCAGACAGCTCAGATACTCGAGGCACTGCATGCAAACGATACTGCCACTGCAACATCGACACCCTCTGGCCTCCTCATTGCCAATGACAGCGATTCCCGACGTTCCCATCTTCTAATTCACCAATCCGCCCGCCTTCCAAGCCCTTCCTTCATGGTCACCAATCTGGACGCATCGATCTATCCAGTCCTGCGATCAGCTACACCCGAAAACCGTCGCTCGGTCAAAAAGACGCTCAGTCAACTCTTGTTTGACCGCATCCTCTGCGACGTGCCGTGCAGCGGAGATGGCACACTGCGAAAGAACGTTGGTATCTGGAAGCGTTGGCAACCCTTGGATGGGAATGGTTTGCACGGGTTCGTTCCGCCAGTGGAATCTCGTCCGAACATTCTTGACGACGCTTCTCAAAGGCTGCAGCTCCGTATCCTTCAACGCGCCATGCGGATGCTTGAACCAGACGGTCGGATTGTTTACTCCACTTGTTCTTTGAACCCCGTTGAAAACGAAGCTGTCATTGCCGCCGCTCTGAATTCTCATCCAGGTGAGAATGGCCAAACATTTGATGATAATTTTTCATTTCTCTCCTTCTCGACAGAGTTTGAGCTGGTAGACGTGTCGTCCCAATTGCCCGGGTTGATTCGTCGAACTGGCACCACCAACTGGTCGCCGACCATTGGTCGTTCAATCGACACGTCGTATCCTTCCTGGCCTGCCTACATTGAAACGGTCCCGGAAGGTAAGCAGCCTGAGTCAAAGATGCTTGAGACCCACTGGCCACCAAGTAACGCCGATACGCTGAACCTTGAGCGTTGGTGCGTAGATAGTAATCCACCGACCGTGTGTATGTTGACCTAGGACCTAGCATACGTATCTACCCGCATCTTCAAGACACAGGTGGGTTCTTTGTCGCGGTTTTGGAGCGCAAGCAGAGTCGTAGACCGCCAAGGAAAGACCGAGATGGGTGAGGGCTCCGCTGCTCAGCCCGTCTTGCACTGACATGTGGATCAGAAAGAAGCGTCTCGCCGGAGAAACAGACGTCCCCATTCCTGAGAGCAAAAGGCTTAAATCGGAGACTGACGTCTCTTTGAAGGAGAAGGAGCACGGGATTGTACCAAGTACGCCTACCATCGCCATCGATGACGACTTCAACGTCGCTGAGGACGAACCGACCTTCGAACAATCGCCAACCGCTCAGGCCACCAAACCAAGCATCTCCGACCCCTCATTCAAAGAAATGCCCTACACCCCTGTATCCCCCAACGACCCCACCCTCGTGACTTGCATGTAAAATCCATCTCTTCTCCCTCAAAATTTCCATGCTGACGAGAATGCACGGCAGGCAACAACTCAACCTCAACTCGGACTTTCCTACTTCCAACGTGCTCGTTCGTAATCCTGAAGGCGACCCCGTTCGTTCGCTCTACCTCGTGAACGACCTCGTCAAGTCCGTCCTCACTCACAACGACTACACCCGCATGCGTCTCATGGCGGCAGGCACCAAGGTCATCACGAAACAAGAAGCCGGCCGGGGTATGGACGCCCACTTTCGCATCCTCGGCGAGGGACTGCCCGTGGTGTTACCGTACATCGACCCCGCAACAATCATGACTGCGAGCTCGGAGGTACTCAAGGTGTTGCTGCAGACGTATTATCCATTGTGTACGTCTTTCCAAGAGCCATTCAAGTCGGCGATCGAGGCGAGAGGCGAGTGGTGTTCGAGATGTCTTTCGGGAGGTGGTGCTGAGCGTCACTCGCCAGGTTCTGGAAGTCATGTCATACGCTTTCTTGTCTCACAGTCTGCCGATTCGACGTAAGTACGATCATAGATTACTCGTGATCTCTGATACGCATTTCTACGCACGCTAGGCTTATGCGCGATCTTATCTTGCCGCTATGGAAATCCAATGTGTCGGTCACCCTCATGATTGACAAGAAGGTAAAGAGGTGCGTGTTTCGTTGCCCTGAGGACCAGTCAGAAGCGCTTCGCTCAACCTGGCCGCAGTGCACTTAGTCTACGCCTCTATGGGGAAGACGTGACGGTTGCTGCTCGCGAAGCTGGCAAAAAGAAGCTCACAGCTACGTCTGCAGCAACTCAATCCAACATGACCGAGTCAGGTTCCGAACAGGAGAATGAGCGCGGTGATGCGGAAGGCGGAAGCTATGATGTGAACATGGAGGAACAAGGATAATAGTGGATGGATGTGTATATACATAGTATACTAAGACAGCGGCCGTTTGCATATACAGTAGGGTCCCAAAAACAAAACAAGATGCAGATGACAATGCAACATCACAAAGAAGAAATCATCGACTGTAGCCAGGCGTTGCCCTCTATGCGTGGTCCAAATGTCTCAACACATTGACGTAGCTCCTCGAGCTGAGCTTCCGTGGAGTCGTCCTCCATGATAACATCCTCGCCGTCTGTACCCGGGGTCGACTCTGCCCACATGCGGAGGAGCTCCTCGATAATCTGGATTCCTTCCTCCGTTACCTCGTCCGAGTGCTGGGGCTCAGGATGTTGACCAACAGCAAAGTCCTCGAGTTCGTCTGCTTTGCGCTTCGCCAGCTGCAACACACGTAACGACACATTCCAAGATTTCTGCAGAAGCTCACCTTGACAACATTTTCAGGGAAGTTAGCCAGCTGGGCAACATGGATACCGAAACTCTGATCCGAAACACCTGACACTGAGTCAGCATGTTACAACGACGATGGAATAGTTGCGTACCAGGCTGGACCTTGTACAATAGCGTAATATCCCGTTCTTGCGAAGCTTGCTCTTGTCCAACATGCGCTACAACGTGCAAGTTCTTAACATGCGAGATCTCTTGGTCGAGTGCTGTGAGCTCGTGAAAGTGCGTAGCAAAGAGACAGAACGCGCGAATGCTTGAAGCAATATGTCTATCGAAGTGAATTAGCGCGTCGCAAGAATCGAATCGGGATGGATGAAAAAGAAACGTGCTCTGAGATTGCCCACGCGAGCCCGAAACCGTCATAGGTTGAAGTTCCTTGATTAAACTATCAGCTCGAAGATCACCCCCAAGTTGCGCAGCATTCCCACCTCTTCCAAGTTCATCAATGATGATCAATGAGTCCTTCGATGCCGACTATAGCAAATTGATTTCAAGTGAAGTCGAGGAGGAAGAACAACCCACCCTAAGAATGGATGCAGTTTCAAGCATTTCTGCCATAAAGGTTGACACGCCTTTCAACTGCGAGTCACCTGCGCCGACACGACACAAGATAGAATCGAATATCGGGAGAGCAGCAGAAGAGCAAGGAACGAAACATCCCGCCTGTGCCATGAGAACTATCACGCCGACCTAACATTCACTTAGTTTGCTCGATCATCCCCGGAGACACCATCGTTACCTGTCGAATGTACGTGCTCTTTCCACCCATGTTTGGTCCCGCTATAGGTTCGATTGCAATATCAGCGGTGCTCGTCAACAGAGAAGGAAACCATACTGATGATCTGGAATTCACCCTCCCCCTTGACCATTTCAACGTCATTAGCGATGAAGTTAATTTCGTCTTGAACCTCTAGGCAAGGATGTCTTGCATCTTTCAACACCAGACTGTTCTCGCCTGGATATCACAGTCCGTGTCAGATAGAGACATAGGAACGATGGCCAACTTGCCCTTCTCAGAGATATGAGGTTTAACATAGGGTTCCGGGGCGTTCATCGAAACGTGCGCAAAGCTGTAAGCAAGCAAACATTGGGCCAGATCTTTCAAGAATCTTAGAAACAAACCTAATGACCACATCTAGATGTGCAAGGACATGGTCCAATTTCTCCAGGACGGGGGTATATGTCGCTATACGACTTGTTGGTCCCGCCTCTTTGTGAGAATGGATACTCACAGGCAATGTTTACAACCTCTTTCACAAGCCCCGACTGAGTACGCTGATACCCTTCGCTTGTCTCTTGGTATTCAGTCGCGAGACCTTTTAACGTCTTGGTTGTAAAGTAAACTCCAGATTTGATGGTTCCGAGCTCCAAGTACTTTTTACTTTTTGCGATGGCCTTTGCATCCTAGTTCGCCGAACATATGTCAACATACTCGATGAACAATGCAGGAAGACATACGTTCTTGGTCAGCCTGAAGCAATAACCATATGTTGCGGAATTTTCCAGGTGCAGTTTTTTGTCAAGGTCGAGCCCAAGATCCTTGCCGACGGCGCGGTGCTCGGCGTCCAGTCCATCCCTTGCCTGGTGAAATTTGAAATCGATCAGGGATGCACTAAACTCTCAGACAACCCAACCCACCTCCATGAGTTTCGCAGCCAGTCTTTGCAATCCTTCGTCGTATTCCGGTTTGATGGTGTACGTATGCGTGTCGAGGGAAGCAAGATCGAGAGTGGTCTCTACCATATCAGAGTATTTTGACAAGCTATCCGAAAGGGACTATCAAAATAAGATTGAATATATATGTTCACCTACGACGAAGGCAAGAAATAGATATGCGTGCCTTGAATGGTTTTATGTATACCTCTTCTACGAGTTCTTCATGCCCCGCATGTTCGTATTGAATCCCCTCGAGGGTTTCAATAAGGCCTGGCATCTGTTTGCGATTATTGATCGGTAAAGGACGAGATCGTGTGATTATGAATGTCACCTTCAGCACCACCTGATATACACGAACAACATCCTCGAGGGAAGCCACACCTTTCTTGAACCGTTTGCTAAGACGGTGAAGATCAGGCATTAGTTTGAGGTAATCATCCTGGCAGTGATGAGGCTACAGACGTGGAGCAAATCATGTTCACTACATACCTGCAGAACACGTCTTGTGGAAGGATCGTCCACAAAGGCTTCCACCAGATCCTGTCTTTTCCCTATGAGAGCATAAAAATCAGCATGGGGAACAGATATTCGAATTAAATTCGGACTCACGTATATCGTGCAAGTTGACGAGTGGCTGCTTCAGCCAAGTTGCCAGCAGTCTCGTTCCCTGCGCAGTCTTGCATTTATTCAGAAGACCCAACAACGTTGATGACTTGTTGAGGCTACCCTATGGAAATGTGAGGCCATGAAAACATATAACTTGATGAGACTGACCCCTCCTTCAAGGTCCACTAGTGCGAGTGCCCTTACAGAGCTAGCATCCAGACGCATATATTGAGCGAGATCATGTGTCTTGAGTTTGTAAGCGCCGTGATTTGCGGGATCTGATAGAAGGGAGAGGTATATGACGAGAGCCGCCAGAGCACCTGGGGCAGGGATAGCTATGGGACCATCAGTATCTGGACATATGAAAGGGAAGACGGACGCACCGGTGGTGCTTGGGGAATCTTCCGTCTCTTCATCTGCAGTCAATTTTTTGATGTCTTCCAGTATATTTTTGGTTGTAAACTCGCCTGTGTATGCGCGAGTCAGAGGAGCGAGAGATGAAGGACATGCATGTACTTGGTTTTCGTTGGGTGATGACAACACCACACCGCTCGAGAACAGCTTTGAGTTTGTTGAGGTCAATATCACGGTCGGTTGTACCAGAAGCAGTGCCTGTAGGTATGATGGCCTCTTTGACGGAGAGTTGGATGATGAGAGACTGTGCGACGCGTCAGATGGAAACACAACACGGAGACGGGGGCGCACTTCTGTGTTTGAAAATAGGTCATTGTCAACAAACTCGGCTGCGCCTATTTCGCGGACGCTGGTGTCGGCGTACGCGACGCTGACGGTCTTTGCCTTTGCCTTTTCGCCGCAGGTTGCAGACGCGACCTTGATGGCAATGACGATGGGTGCAGAGAGGACGTCCGAGTTTGCAAACAGGAGGTCCTCGACGGCTTGAAGGTTACCTGGAGACGCCTGGTGGACGTGTGAGCACCCGCCAAAGGAGCAAGGCGTCGCCTACCTCTTTCTGGAGCACAAACTTGGAGGCCTTTCGCCCCTGACCGGATGCTGGTACCCAGATCTCGACTCTGAGCTGTTTGATGGTCAACGCCTCGCGCAGGAACGTGTGTCCGAGGGTGTAGTTGAGCGTGACGCTTGGGAGACCGGCCGTCTTCCCGCCCATGCCGAGATACTTGATGACCGAGTTTGTGCGGAAGACATGGGACGCGACGTAGAGCGCGTCTGGCCCGTGCACCGAGTAAAAATCGTTGCGGTCGAACAGCCTGACCACGCCGTCCTCTGCTGGCGACTTTTTAGGGAGACGCCCGAAGAAGGCGACGAAGCCGGGGTCGATGTCCTGCTCGCCCTCCTTTTCCTTCTCTTTCCCGTACATGACTGACATATTTTGACGCGGTGTGACACCCGTGACAGTGACACTTCTCACTTATGGTGGAGCTCGTCGACGTCCCCGCCAGCATCGCCGCCGTTCGCGTACACGGCGCCAACGCAACATCTCGCGCCTTCCTCGACTGGCTCATCGCGCCCCACCTCGTCTTGCCCCCGCACTCCACCTTCCGCGACGTGCTTGACACAACCGCCGCCATCTCACGGACACTTGGCGCATCCGGCCTCTTCCGCAACCAGTCCGTGCACATACAGCCCGCCGAGCGCGGCGACACGGGCCATGTCGACCTCGTCTATAATGTCCGCGAGCGCGGCAGGTTCTTCGTAAAGACTTCCACAGAGCTCGGCGACGGTGAGGGCAGCGCGGCAAGTATCCTCGTCTCTGCTCGCTTCACGCACTGATGCTCTTCCAGTCCCTCGAGGGCCGTCTCACGAACCTCTTTGGCCACGCGGACGTCTTTTCCCTCAATGCCTCGCTCGGTACCAAGACCAAACGCGCGTTTGACGCGTCTCTCTCCTTTCCCGTTACCCCCACCCTCTCCTCCCGCGCCTTCCTCAGCCTCATCGGCACCGAGAGGGAGCTCGGCCCACAGGGTGGTGGCGGCAGGGAAGAACGCATGGCCCTCAAGACTGGCCTCAGGAAATTCGCCCTCGGTACCCCTCTACCGGGCAACGAACTGGCCGCCGAGCTAGCATGGAGGTGTATCGGCTCTCTCAGCGACGACCCTGGCATCAGGTATCCCCGGCGCACGTCTGTTCCTTAAACTCTTGTTTACCTCTCACCAGTATTCGTCAGTCCGCTGGACCCGCAGCCAAAGCTTCTCTATTGCATTCGTATACCCGCGATACCCTCGACGACGCCGTCATGCCAACCTCGGGTTCCTTACTCCGTGTCATCAACGAAGTTTCCTTGTCTGGTAAACTCGACGCATTCGTTCCCCCATTATCCCCTGGTGCGAGCCAGACCTTGCTCGGTCAAGGAAACAATGCGTTTTGGAAGACGGAAGCGCACGCCAAAAAAGGATGGTCGTTGACACAGGGGTTGGCAAGTCATTTGATATCATGTTATGCTGCACAAGACTTATTGGTGCACACAGACCCTCTCCCTAACGGGACGTTCCGGTCTTCTCCAGCTACTCGCAGGCAACCGGAGTACCTTGCACTACTCGGACAAGTTTCAGCTTGGTGGGCCCCTCAGCGTACGAGCCTTTGGACCCGCTGGCATGGGTGGCCATGAGGGATGTAAGTCATTCCCCTGCACTGTTGTACTATCGACGACGTTAACCGATGTGCACTAAGTTACGTCCGTTGGTGGAGATCTCTATTATTCGCTCGGACTCTCGATATTAGGCAACATTCCAGGACGTCCCAATTGGCCCACCAAATTCCATGCGTGGATCAATGCGGGGCGACTGCAAAGCATTGACGGATGTCGGTCCCCTTTCTCTCTCGATATTTTTATGCTGACACTGCATGGTTCTTCAGCATCGCTCGTCCGAACCATACATTCCGCCGTTACACAACCCTCCGTAAGCGTTGGCTTGGGTCTTGTGTACCGTTTCGACCCCATCCGCGTCGAAGTTAACTTGGCCGTTCCCCTCATCGCTGCAAAGGGGGAGATCTTGAAGCGGGGACCGCAGGTGGGCATAGGCTTGGAGTTTTTGTAGCGCGCATCGATCACTGCAAGCGATGCATGCTATGGATGAAAACCCACTTGTCCGGTTCGCACAAGCCTGAGCACGTTTGAAGTATCGTCTCGTCTGTCGTCTGCAGTTAGGGCGAACGCGCCAGTATCAATCCACAGCACGAACAGCGATGCATCATGACACTAGACCGTCTCCTTGGGCTCCCTGTAGAGAGACACCTCGACAAAAACGGTTGGGATAACTTGGGTGACTTTCGTTCAGACGCTCCTGTCAGTCATTGGCCAGTTTCAGACAACTCGACGCCACAGCCGGGTCCGGCGACGATCTCAGGGCCTACCCGAACGAACTTTGACAACATGAATTAAATCGTGCGTCTCATTTGCGAGGCTGTCCATAGCGCCGTCTCTGACGGAAATTAATGCACCTCGGTTGGACGGAAAAACAGGCAGTTTCCCAGGTCAAACGCAAGCTGTCCTTAGATGACGCAGAAATCGGTCAGTGTTGTACAACTACCCTCCTTTGTTGAGCGAATCGGCCATGGGTGTGAACGTTTTATTCAAATAACTTGTGCAGGACGACCGCCCGTTCCTTGGCCAAGGTTATACATTCTCCCAGCGACCCAGTCTCTTGGGAAGCTAAAATTTCTCCCTGACCACCATCGTTCTCTCCCATCGTGCTCCGTTCGACACTGACTACACCGCCCTCTACATCTACGATGATGCTGACCGCGGATGTGAGCAACGGCTCTTCAAAGGACGTTGGATCCACGAGAACCGTGGGGGTACTGAGAGACGGTCAGCGGGGAGCGGAGTGCATTCAGCAGTGCAAGTGACCTTCCGCCAACGGAACCAAAACTGAGGGCAACTATCCTACGACTCTTATTTAGAGAAAGAGGGGCGCAGACGGTTCGACCGCATGTGGTAGTGGACGTGTCTGGGTCGAACGTCGCCTGGGGTAGCGTCGCTACAACGTTGCGTTGACCAAGCACAGTTGCGAACCGACGGTCTACTCACTGTTTTCCAATGCTGCCATGATCGCTACGAGTGCTGCGTCGAACACATTACCGTCATAGTTGAGGCATGTAGCGTCGATGTAGAGACACCATACAGCATGGCCGGACGCAATGCAGAGCGTGTCGAGTGGCACGATGTTGGACCTTTGACGTGATTCGTTGTACGTCCAGGGTCGATTGCACAAAAACGCACCTAATGAGCGCGTCATTGAGCCTTTCTGAGAGGACCTGCGCCTCCTCTGACGGCGGACCGGGTTTAAACTTGGGCGAGCACATCGCTGGGAGGTCGATGTTGGGGACTGATGTTTCGTCGGATGAAATGCAGATGGGGGTGTCGTCCGAGAAAGACCCACCTATGAATCCGAGATCAGGCGCGTACAACGCCGGCTCTGCGATCTCGGCTTTGACGCCACACACGACGATGGTCTTGCCCATCCGGACGAGGGCCGAGCCATCGGCCGTGGATATGGAACCTTGCGATGACATAGTCAAGGCGGGAAACAAGACAAGACAAGCGACGCACCGACGTTGACAAAGACGTCTCGCCAGGCTCGCGGTTCGCGTCCGTCTGGTCTGACGCCCTCTGCAAGAAACCGCTCGAGATAAGCGTGCGGATGAAGCCGCTGAAATATTTGTGCGCGCAGTGAATCAGACGACATGAATTTAACCAAAGGTCGGACGTCGGAGTAAATACTATATCCTTATCATGTCGACCAGCACGTCCGCCAACCAGAAATCACGCGTCGACGAGGAAGAGGACCTCGACGACCTCGACGGTCAGTCTCGCCTGATCCCTCGCGCTCGCCGACGACGCTCATCCCACCGCTAGATGTCCTCGATCAGTTCTCGCCACCCGCCCAGACGAGCGCGACCTCTCCCCCGACCTCCACCAACGCGTCCACGTCATCGCAGCCAGCAGCGGCGAATGCTCTCGAAGGGATGGACACTGAGTTTGCGCGGCAGCTTGGGGATGAGATGGAGTCGCTGTTCAAGGGACTCGGGATCGAATCTGGTGCATCGGAGGGCCAGACGGAGCACGAACGATTCGCCGCTGCTTGGGAGGCAATGCTCGTCGAAGGTATGAATGGCATGTCCGAGTCCCATGCGCGAACTCCCGGGGACCCCTCGTCGTCGCGACCGACCGAGGCAGGTTTCCAGTCAAGCATCCGTTCGACTCTCGATAGACTTCGGGAGAAGGAAACGAAGCTCCATCCGCCCGATTCGTCTGCAATGGGGGATGGTGAGACATTGCAGTCGTTGCTGTCCCAGTTCCAAGCTTTGGGTGGCCTTTCTGGCGATGGCGAGGAGAGCGAAGAACAACTTCGCGAGGTATTGGAGGCGATGATGGGCAATCTCATGAGCAAGGAGGTGTTGTATGAACCATTAAAAGAGTTGCACGAAAAGGTGAGGATACGGTTTTCTTCCGATTGGTGCACTCTCGCCTCACATGGGACAGTTCCCTGGGTATCTCACCGACCACGCGAGTACCTTATCACCCGAGGAGAAAGCGCGCTACGAGGCACAGATATCGTGCATCAAGCGATTGATCGACGTATTCGAGGCAAGCACGTACAGTGATGCCACTTCGCGCGAAAGGATCGTCGAGCTTATGGGCGAGGTACGCACTCTGTCTCACTTATACGGTGTCTTGTTCACACTCAAGCGGGCGTACAGCTACAAACGCACGGACAGCCACCGGAAGCGATTATGGGACCCCTTCCGCCGGGTTTTGGTATGGGTGCAGATGGACTTCCTGAGGTGCCTGAAGGTTGCAACATGAATTGAGGTGTACTGTCAGTCTGCGAGGCGTAATAGAAATATGAGACGCCCTGCCACGCTTGTTCTGCAAACCATTATATTCAGCCCCACCTTGGTTGGCTCATCGAGTCGTTGGTCGACAATGGCAACCACTTCTATGCACAGATCCCATAAAGTAGGTTACAGGCTGGTACAGAGGCAAATCGTCATCGCCCTTCTGGTCTTGGTTCTGCGACATGCTGGTCAGCAGGGGAACAAGAGGACAAGGAGTATGTACTTACGGGACCATTGGACACTCAGAATCAGATTGTCATAACCCTTTCCGTTCAGTTTCTCCATCGCACGCTGTGCGATTACCCTATCCTCAAAGCTAACAAACGCAAAGCCTTTTCCAATCCCGGTCTCCCTGTCCCGACCAACATACACTCTTGCGACGCGGCCGAAGGCACCGAAAAGTTCTCGCAGATCATTTTCTTGCGTTTCCTCTGAAATATTCGTAACGCGGAGCGTGGGGAGATCTTCCCGGGAGCCGGATCCGCTGACGCGATTCATCGACTCTCCAGGACCGCGGGCACCTGCGCGCATGGATGGTGGCACGTACTTGCCGCCGGTGGAAGGAGCAGGAGGTGTGTCAGCAGCGGGGGCAAAGTCGTCTGCTGTGGGCATGTCCGCGGTCTCGAGGCCAGCAAGGGAATCCTTGTAAGGACACTTTGCCGTGAAGTGGTCACCTTTACACAACCGACACATGACCTTGCCAGCACCCGCTTTCGCGAGTTCCGTCTTGATATGTTGTTCGGCAGATGGCTCGGTTTCTGTTGACTGAATCGCGAAACGACGTCAGGGAAGGAAACACGATGTGAAGATCAAACGTGTACCTTGTTCCCGGCGGTCAATTTAAGTACGACGTTCTCGCCGACGGTGGTAGTAGCTCGATCGGGGCCTTCTTTGTTCCCCCTCTCCTTGCCAAATTTTGGCCATTTTTTGCGCTCTGCGACAGTATGTTCTACGATCGATTTCTGGAGTGTCCGCTTGATCTTACGAGTGATCTTTCGTGGACTATCGGTGACTGGGACACTCGGATCTGAGGGTGATGCATACCTTGACTTTCTTCCCTTCGTCGTTGGTGACGTACTCGATCGTTACGCGTATTCCGTTCTCGTCGATGTAATCGCTGCCGACGGGCTCTGCAGCGAGCTCGTCTACGTCGTCTGCCCAGGACGTTTTTTGAGCGGACATTGTCGTAGGCAACAATCAAGTCAAAATATCTGACAACAACCAGGTTATCCTTTGACAACTACTGCCCTGGACTGCTCGACCACGATGTGAGTATCCCGCTCGTTCCTCCCTCGCCATTCGTCTACGATGAGACACGAAATAATCAAGCATAGTTCACACTGAAACTATCGTGTTGACAATCCATCAATCACGTCTTTCGCTCCTATCTGATCTACATCCTTGTTCTTCTAAATAATACTCTCGTACTCATGATACCTCTTGTCTAGGAACCCAATTCAACGCCAGTATTTTTGTTCAATTCCCCACAACTAGTCGTAGTCCGTAGTTACTGTTAATAAATCACGTGACTTTGAACCATGGGGACAGTGTTGGCCTTGTCTGCTCTTGATATGAACATGCCGCGACGAGGGTCTGCCACCGCTGCCAGCGACGGCGACAGCACCGACCCTAACGGTCGACGTCGCCAGCCGTTTCGCCCTCTCCAGCCCGTCTCGAAATCCACCCCGCCCCGCGAGGTTTTTCTGACCCCCCGCGCGACGCCCAAACCAATCAAGCGCAAAGCCACGTCGCGTCTCAAGCGTCCCGCAACAAAAGCAAAGACGGAGCCCCGAGAGCTAGACCTCTCCAAGGTGCGCCCGCCCTCGCCCTCGGACGACCCCCTGCTCCTCTCGGGCACACGAAGCCCACCGTTACGCGCACGCTTTACCCCCGCCTTTTCCTCCTCTCCGCCAAACCCCACATGTCCAGACCCCCCGATGTCGTTTTCAGCGCGTCTCTCCAGGTCCCGGATCAATTCCTCGGCCATCAGTGAGTCGCCCGAAGCAGTTCACGCGCTCCCCATGTTCCATGCACCACGCGACGTCGAGGAGACGAACGGCGCTTGGAGCGACTCGGACGACGACGGGTTTAATCTCACTAGCGAGTACACGGGAAAATTCAAGATTCTCAAGGTTCCTACCAAGGCGGATCGTTTGCCAACAGAACGCACCGCATCGTGGGGACGCCCTGTCAGTCCATTTCCGTACAGCGCAATCATGGAACACTCGTTGCCACCGTCAGAAGCTGCAGAGGAAGACGCTAGGGAGGATGTTTTTCCTGCGATGATCCCTTGCGGAGATTTAGAATCGGACGTGTGGGAGGTTGTGACGGAGCCTCCGTCTTCCGATGTAGAACCTTCGTCTCCACCGTCGGTTTCGGAGGACGAGTTTGCGGATCTGTGCAACGATTTCCTCACCTTTGATGTGGATCTAGAGTCTACTCAGGTCCGCCCACTTATTGATCCCCATAAAAATGACTCGGATTCGGATCAGCCACTCTTGGAGGAGCAGGAGGAAGAAGAACAGATTGATCGTGAACTTTCAGTTGCCATTGATGACGGTCCAGACACTCTCAAAGGTGATCAGCACATGGACTCTGTGGAGGATGACTCTTCGGAGGAGGAAGATGACATAGAGGGAGAAGATGTTATCAAGATTACCAGTGAAGATCCCAAAGCAGCTGCTAGGGCAGCTGCAATTTTGAGAATGGTAGATGAATGCGATCATGCACGCAACACTCTGCTAATCAAGTCTCTTTAGCACGACTATGACTGTATTCTTGCTGCTGAAAGGAAGAAGAGGTCTGATCGATCCACCAGGTCAAGGCGAAGGCGTCGCAAGACCATTGAGAACGCTGGGATATTCAAGTCTTATACGGACTCGCGGAGCCAAGGATGGAGAACACTCCAGAGGTGCGAAACTTCGCCCGGATCTCGCAGTCTTCCGCTGCTCGAGCTTTGGCGAGAGGCAGAAGACAGCGCTTTCCTCGAACATCATTCAACAAACTACTACGATGGCTCGTTCACATTGTCACCTTTGAAGGCATTGCCAATTACATCACAGCCAATCTTTCCTCCATCGGGAGGGGAGTGGAATCGTGAGTGGTGGAAGTGTCTGGACAAGTGTCTTGTCGCCGAGCGACTTGCTGTGGCAGCAGCCCACTGTCCTGGCACAGACCTACTCGCAGATATGGCAGTCGTATCCAAAGACGCAGTATTGGGTCGCTTTATGAATCAGCTTGGCGGTGAATCCGTTCTGGCTGGCCTTGGATCCGAGTGGTCTAGGTGATTTTGGATGATATAAAGTCTCAACGAATGAACTTACGATTTGCACCAGGGATAACTTGATCCTGAGATTAGATGTTCTCATCAGGAAGCAGTCGCGACGCACGAGACGTACGCCGATGTCCTGGCGTCCGACTGAACCACGTTACCATGGACTCTTGCAAGAAGCCATGGCGCTGTCGGAGACCATACAACGTTGCCCGACTTCTACATCGATCGCGTCGGATACCACCGTCGTCCCCGAGCAACATGCGGCGCGCAAGATACTACCGGACAGTTTGTCGTATCCAGATACCACCTGGCAGAAGAGTTATTCGCGCGATCCCATTCGGACGCCCTCCAGAACGCCCGATCCCAGCCCACCGCACCCGAAGAATCAAGTCGATCTGCGACATGCGTCGCCGTGCAAGTCGATGATTCCTGTTCCTATTCGGCCGAAACGGTTGGTCGATCTGCGGCATCACTCGCCAGTCAAGGCCGATCGCGGCGTAGCATGGCTGACGGCTAGACGGAGTAGTGGATGCAGTGTCAAAGATTTAGTGAGACAATTTGAGAGCTTGGATCAGTAATTTTTGCGTTTTCGTGTGGATGGATTCGTTTATTCATTCTATGTGTCGCGTGTATGTTGTTTTTTGTTGTCGGAATCGTGCTGGGCGCGGGCAGTAATCTACGAGATAGATCATGTATTCGAGCAAAGCTTTCCAGAATATCACATACCCTACACGAAAGTGCACTAATGATTTTGCCATTTTATTCACATAAAAATTTCTGGGACAGTAGTTTGAGATACTTAATGTAAGTTGACACTTCCAATTGCAATAGATAACCGAGAAGTTGGGATCAAAACGCAGAGAAAGTAGCCTTTACGGCCCGACATGGAAAATCAAGGGATAACGTTGGCGGCACTCTCGTTTGGGTGTGCACCATGCTGGTGGGGATGCGCAAACTTGTCGAAAATCGCAGCGATGCCATGCTTCTCCTTGGAAGGCGCCCTACCATTGGGGTCGTGCGGCCCAGAATGGGAATGAATGTTGCCTGCGCCTCCGCGTCCAGTCGACTCGACATCGCCCAAATGGTGCGAGACGCGCTCAATGTCAGGCTCGTGGGCAGTCGTGATGTTGGCAGCACCACCTCTGCCAGTCGAGTGGCTGTGCATATGTCTGGGTCAGCCGGGGGGAGGAGATACAAAGGGAGAAGTTGACGAACATTCCTTCATGATGGGGATGCACCTTTCGCTCTTCATCGTCAAGGACTTCGGGCCTGTTCCCAGTTCCCAAATGGATATTCCCGGCGCCACCGCGTCCGCTGGACTGCATCACAGCCGGACCACGGGAGCGGGAACGAGATCCGGTTATGTTGCCGGCACCACCACGCCCTGAGGAATGCTACACGTCGGATGGAACTCGGAGTGAGGGAGACAAATTTGGAGACGGAGAAAACAGGGAGCTTACGATGGTGGTCGCCTCCGCGTGTTCCCGAACGAGCTTAGCCTGGTACTCGGCCTCTGATACGTCCTCGGGGATGGGCTGGGTGCCTTTGAATGCATCGCGAGATGGGGAGCGTATGTTTCCCGCACCACCGCGCCCGACAGAAAGGACCTAAAGGCAGTATATGTCAGTCGACGGACGAGAGATATGCAAGAGGCCACCGACTTTGTCGGGGTGCACCGCGGGTTCGCGGCCACGGGTGTAGGAAAAGTCGTCCGGGCCATCCCACGTGGGATGGGCGTCACGAGATAGGGATGACTGCCTGATATTCCCTATCCCGCCTCTCCCTGAGGATTGCTGCAAGGCCACTGAATGAGGGGGAGAGAAAGAGCAAGCTTAGGTGACTCACAAAGGTTTCACGTCCTCTGGACACAGAACGACTCTCAGCGTCTGCTGGGGTATCTGTCATGAAGAAAGGTCAGACAGAGTCTAGCAAATCAAGCCACGGTTTAAATGAAATCTAGGCTGCCCCTTATCTAGGTTGTGTTATCGGGGCTTATCTCCCTTGCCAACGACTTAAATACCCAGTGGGAGACTTACTGCTACCTGACTTGTTCACCAGCGACTCCGACTCTTCCCGTCCGTCCCTCGACAGCGCCCGTGTCAATCGCGCCCCCATCACTGACATTTGCTGTGAAAAGGACAAACGTGGCGTTTTTGCGTCCGATGGGGTGGTCATTGCTACCTTGTCTTCTGGATTCATCGTGCTTGGATTAAATAGCGAGCAGCTCGTCAAACTGCGTACGGATGAGGCGAACGTGTGCAATCGTGTGCGTAATCCGTTGCCATCTTATAACATCTTCCGAATGACTCCCGCCGTCTCCGTCTGTCGCTTCGTGCCTGACACGGATCTACCATGAAATGTATCGAAAATACGGTTCATCCGTTTCCTGCCACCTGACCACATCCTGTGCGTTGCCGTCTCATCCGCAGACGTTCCCGCGACAGGCCATTTACTGCGGCAAATGACGTCCATTGCCGTACCCTTCTATGACATCGGCACTTGTCGGCCATCCGTTCTGACCTTTCGCGTTTATTCCGCTCCATAATGCCCGCGTATTCTGCCACCATCTTGTGACAAACCGCCGCGGCCATCAGAAGCAGGACTAATGGGTGTCTCATTATCCAATGGTTCTATAGGAAATGGCGAACGTGCGTTTCTATTCGGACCAAGGTCAATGAATTGCCAAGGGTCGTCCACAACGTATTTGCAATGGGTGGGCACCTGCGACGTAAATGACCGTGGCTTTGCGTCAATCCAGCTGTGCAATCACGTCAAACCTATCTGCAGGTTCCGAAACGTGCTATGTAGAGTGCTCTACTGTGCTGCCCACCCAAAATGATCCAGCCATCACTGCCGAGTCGCCGCAGAGGTGTTTGTATTTCTGAATCGTTGATATGACATCACGAAAAAATGACGAATAATGTACAAGTAATGCACCAACCTACCCCTGGCATAGATTACAACAGAGCTGTGTTCGGTTTGAGGCCCAGATTGTATATTCTATTGGAATTGTGGAAGAGCACGTTCCGGAGGATCTCAATTGCTTGGTGTTCCGAGAGTCCTTCTCGCCGTACAGAGTCAGAAAGAACCTGACGGACAGATGAACTCTACATCAGCAAGAAAGGAAACAAGATAGAACCTCGTAGAGAGCCTCGCGTGCTTGCACGCTGGCCAAATAGTACGTTTCTGGCCACCAGTGTCCGTCCGCTACAACGGATCAAGCGTGAGCGATCACTTCCAATATAAACAAGGTCTCACCGTACTTGACCACAGAATTTTGTTCGTTGGTGCAAGTTCCAACATTTGGCGAACGACTGCGCGCTGGCCATCGCCAGAGACGAGTGGGAACACTTCTCCAAAGTCCAAATAGACGTTCTTGTATACAGATGCCAGATACCCTGCCTCCCTGGTGTGTGGGTAGCTCGCGTGCAGGAGGACGATGGGTGTGTTGGGGTAGGCTTCAATAATGGGTTGCAAATAGACAGGAGAGGCTTCGATCGATTGGAGGTCATTGTCCCCGACGCCTGTTCACTCGCGATGAGTTATTAGTTATCCCACACATACTGTCTCACCTGTGTGGAACTGCACTGTTGGTTTACATGACCATCGTCAGGACCACTGAGACGGAGGGGATGGTATACAGAACTTGCCTGGCTTGTTATGTCGTCCCGCAATCTGCAGCGTGAGGCGAACAAGATGATCGTTGAGTTCCTTTTTCTCTACACGGACGCGTCCTGTTGCCTTGTATTGTAGTAACAGATCTAGAACTGCTTGCTCCAAATCCTCAAATGTGGCCGATGAGGCTACGTGGAGTCCCGTTCTACGATGTGATGTGCACATTGGTATCATGTCACGAGCTTTGGGACCATACCTGTAGCAGATGACGGACTTGAAACCGACGACATGCTCGTCCTGAGTATGAGCGAGAATCCTAGCCTTAAATGTCTCCGTTAGTTGTTCTAGAACGTTGACAGTGGCCGTGACAGATGTCGACTGATAGACAGTCTCATCGTTGACCAATGTTCGAAGGATTTCCTGAGCGAGATCAAAAGATAGGGTCTAAACATGCGTGGCAAGGATTACCTCTGCCTCGCTCTCAATCCTCACGATCCTCTTGCAGGGACTGGATGTAAACTGGTCGTGCCACTTGTTCGACTCGGCGAGGTCAGCAACGCCACCCAAGCCATCGTCGAGCAAGATGCATTGGATGCCGGTGGGCTTGAAACACATGTTGCAGAGATCGAGATAGTCCGTGACCTCCCGCTTTTTCTTGAGAGCGTCCCAGGTGGGTTCGCGGTGCTTCAAACCATAGAGCTTGGATAACTGATTGGTCGCGCGGTAGCTTGCGAGGGTGTGGGGACCGTCGCTGGTGAGAGCGTCGCCTCTGGCTTCTGAGGTGATGCCTTCGAATGGAAATGCATCCCTGTTTTGTTCTGCTAGAAGGGGGTGAGCGTGGTTGTCGATGGCAGGGTAGGTGAAGGCGGCGTGAGCGAGTTCGGGGTAGTACATGGTCGTGGAGATGGAGAGGGGCTAAATGACTAATGAAGGATGGCCACTCACATTTGCGGAGATTATCAGATCAGAGCATTGAGCCAGCTAGAAAATGCCAGTCAAAGTCGAGGAACTAGAGCAGACCATTCGCGAGGCGTTCCCCGTTTCGCATCTCGAGATTGAGGACCAGTCCAGTGGTTGCGGCGAGAGCTACGCGGTCCTCATCGTCAGCGACGTGCGTATCCGTTCAACCCGTTTGCGAGTGGACATTCAATGAGGAACCATCCAGACGTTCGAGGGAAAGACTACACTCGCTAGACATAAACTAAGTAAGTCGACGTCGTTCGTACCCGACACTTCTTCTGACTTGTCGCTTCTAGTCAACGAGACGTTGAAGAGCCACATCGCCCAAATGCATGCGTTTTCACAGGTGAGCCAACAACCAGCCAGCTTGTGGAATTTTACAGCCTCTTTGAAGAAAACGTTCACTCAGAAGCAGTACGAGGCATACTTGAAGCGACAGGGTCAGTGAATGGAGGAGGACAACCGATGTCAACGCGCGGCTCGCTTCTACTCGCTACCCCTTTGTTATGTAGATATCCGTCCAACATTCCAAACTTGAAACTCGCAGTCAGATCTCACTGAGAGCGAAACCAATTTTGTAATGTGAACTTCGATAGTGCATGTCATGCGGATACATAACGAAAACGACGGGAAACAGTAATGACGATGACATACACCTCACTTTGACCAGGGTATCAGCCACACACGGAACACCCAAACGAAACCGTATACGCACGAATTGAAGGGCGGCACCCTTGGTCTTCTTCTCACCACCGAGTTCGAAGCTAGATCGCGGGTCAGATTGAAGAAATAAACGACAGACGGCACTACGACGTACTGTTTGCAACGCTTCAACGCCATCTGCATCTTGTACTTGCATACCGTGCATTCGAGTCTCAGCACCACCTTTTTCGTAGTCTTGGCCTAGGGAACGACGCGCTGTGTGAGCAGCGACGATGTCAAATGCACTGTAATCATTCCAACCTTTTTGTGAAAGACAGGCTTCGTCTGACCGCCATAACCTGATTGTTTACGGTCGTAACGACGCTTTCCTTGGGCAAATAGCGAATCTTTCCCCTTTTTGTATTGCGTTACCTTGTGGGGTCTGAAACGAAGCGACGAGTGAGTCCCTTGAAAGTATATCGATAGTACACGTACGTATGCTTCTTGCACGTCTTGCCCTTGCAGTCTTGGGAACATGTGAGCCGTCAGTTGCAAGCAGATGCTCAGGACTTACATGTCCGTCGTGTCCTGTATTTTGTACAGATAAGAACAAGCCGATATGTATAAAAGTGAACCACTTACTTGGGGATGTTGACCATCGTAGTCGCTGACGTTGGCGTTGACGAGTATTCAGGATGTTTGTTCCCTGAGTCCGGCAATCGCCGGTTAAATGGTACTGTACAGTTTCTAACAAGGTTCAATCTCCGACGGGAACCCCCCCTTCCGACATTCCTTCCTTATTGGGCATTGACAGCAATGAACGCATTCACCGTCTCTTCTCTTTACAAATGGCCACGGCACTGCACACCCAAAGCACGCGAAATGGTGCTTAGTATTATCAACTCATCCCAAGCACCGTTGGCGACGAAAGATATCTACAAGCTTGCCATTACGCCCGCTCGCACGAGCACGCCGGCGCCGCACGCAGGCGAAGAAATACGCTCTATGAGGTATATTCATACACAGTGAAATTTTGGGAAAATTCATTGGTTACCTGGGGCAGGTATCTGAAGACAGTCGTTCTTCGTGATTTGGCCGCACAGAACCGCATCGAGAAAGTCAGGACAAAAGGCGCGTTCACGGCGTGGTTGTGGGGACCCAAACAAGCCCCTTCGACAAGCATAACCAAGCCGACAGCCTCTACAACATCTTATTCGACGGAGTTGACCCCCGCTGCGGTTGGTGTAGGCGAGGATTGGAGTCACCTCAACAAGCGGAGACAAAGAGCGAGAAAGATGAAGGTGGAGAGGGACTTGCAGAGGATGCTAGAGGTTCAGAAGATGCAGAAAAAAGCCACATTGTCGCATTAGGGAGGGAATTGTGGTATGCAACTGCCACTCCCTCGCATCTTTCGTCATTACTTGTTCAAGGCATTGATCACATACCAGCCAAGAGAAATTTCATCTGTTGCACGATCCTTGACAACTCACCGCGGCCAGTGGGCCAGTTGTTCCACATTAGGGAAGCAGACTGTACCGTTACGTGCAATTGTTCGAGGGTGCTCTGTACCTCTCTACTGTCATGTCCGCTAACTTCCTAGTATCCTCTGTTTCCGCTGAAGTTGGTATAGCAGGTATGCATCCAAGGTTTGTGAAGTGATGAACTCGATCCAAAAACTTCCGTTCTCAACAACTGAGAGGTGGGTGACTTTCTTCCTCATTCGCAATTCACTCGAGCAATGCATTTCATGGTATTATTCGCGTCGGGTTCGCCATCTGCAAGCTAGCGGCAGGGCAATCCCATGTTGGCTACACTGCTACGCTTGACTGTCGCATTCTTGGAGTAAAGTCTTTTTGGTACCCTAAACTCGAGTCCCATACCTGCGAGACGATATCCCTATTTCACTTTTCTGTCTGGGGTTTCCTTTAGTGTCGCTACGGACGCTGACTTCCCATCCTAGACACACCGGGATCTGAAGGCGAGCCTGAGGGTGAAATCCGACGAGTGACCGGATAGTGTTCCCCATTGCTGCTGGTATGAGACGTGGAAGACACGTATCCAAAACCTTGAATCGATGTACCTCCAGGCGGAACGTCGCTGTGACAGGAAGAGGTTGATGATGACAGTAAAGGGGGTCCACCATGAATTTTCTCGACAAAAGTCACTCGATATCATCGACAACTTTGGGCTCGGACTCTATCTGTTTGTGACAGTCTTCCATACAGAATGGGTCGAGGAGATGTGCAAGCATCAATTTGTCGACAACATTTTGCATGTGGCATGAAAGATCATGCACATGAACATTGCGGCGCTGAAGGCGCGCGGATGATTATTCAATTTTCTAAAGTTACACCTCGTCAGACACTGTCACAAAGAATCACAAAATAGAGGAATCCATGATGAGCCCCGCCAAACCGGTTCCAAGACCATGAGCCAAAGGGCGAGAAAAACGAGGGCAAATATGCAAGAAGGTACATAGCGGTTAGGTATCACGGAAATCAGGTTGCATCCACCAGTGAGCATATAACAGCAAAACGAACGACGACCACAAAGGGACCACGCGAGCGCTGGACAGAGATCGATGGCGACGAACTGATTTACGCAGAGATCGATAGCAACACAGCAGACTCCAAGCGATAGCGATGTTGCGCTGGAGACCAGGAGTGAGAATGATGTAGGGCGTTACTGACAAAACGATCGGGGAACCACAACAACGGTAGCTTGCATGGAGGTGGGCACGGGCCAATAACACATAACGATGAATAAGAGAGGCGATGACGAGAAAATTCTTGGTTGCAAATAAACAGATGATGTGGAGTCGTGAGGATGGAATAGGATGATGGGATGTACGCGGATGCGCTGAATGTAGGGGTGTCCATGGATATGCGATGGAATAATTTTCTAGATGTCGCGAGGAAAAGAAAGTAGGTCGATTGGTGAGAATAACGATCGTGGTCCGCAACTATGAGTCATCCAGGAGATCATCAGCGTCGCCATTCTCGGCCGCTGCGTCCAGGCGCTGACGTTCCCGACAGAGGGCTTTCAACTTTGGGAAATCATCCTTCAAGGAGACCTGCGTGCTCTCGTCCCATCGCTCGAGTGCCCACTCGCGTACCCAGATACTTACCTGCGTGCAAATAAGTTAAACGCCGGATAACGTCGAACAAGCTTACCTTTAGGAAGCGTTTCCCTGCGTACTTTCGGTGAAACGACTCGTGTCGTATCGGTTTTAGTATGTAGTTCAACATGAGGTTAGCAGTAGGGAGCAACGAGCTCTCGGCGTAAGAGGCATAGTGGGCCAGGTTGGCAGTCTTTGCAAGGAGATCAGACGACATCCAAAGGGTGCGAGACATGTACTTACCCATTTGTAGTTACCGAGGATCAGTCGAGCCAACCAAATCGAAGCGGCGGCCATCAAGGACGGCGGGGTGGCCAATAGGCGCCATTCCAGCGCGCCGACTTCCAAGAGGTACTTGCCGATGGTTCGGGCTTTGACATCGTAGTCATCTGCCTTGCTGATCCGACGAAGGAAGTGCATCGGGTTTGGGAACGACAGATTCCAATCGACCGTCTTCAAGACGTAGCGCTCTGCAAGAAGAATCTCGGACTCGGTGTATGATGAGTCGGCACAATGAAGGAAGTGGGAGACAGAAGGTGCCACTATTTCTTCCACCTTGGAAGCGATGAAGAGGCACGTGATGCCGACAAGCTGAAGTTTGGCAAGGGACACGACGCGGGCGGAGAGGAAGCGGTCAATGATATTAACACACAAGAAAAACGTTTCAGGGAGGAGACGGAAGCGAGCGTGGACCTGAACGAGCCAGTCGAGAAGGATGCCTCGCATTGACCACGCGAGTTCCTTTTGGCTCGACATATAGTCCGGATTGGGAAGCATGGAGAGCTGTGGGAGGGAGATTGAGTAAATTGACTGTCGACCAGCTGTGTGGCAGATGGTTACCTCGACATTTTTCATGTAGTCGAAAATCTCTGTTACGTATTCGCTAACCATCAAGGGGTCGTCACCGTCTTCAGCGTCAAGGTCGTCCCATTCATCACCGTTCGGATCTGCTTCTGGCTCACTTTCGATATCAGTATCGAGCGAGAGTGCCACCTGAATTTTGTGATCCTCTTGTTCTTCAATCAGCCTTGGCTCGTCAGGGTGATCGGACGAAGTCCTCCGCTTCTTGAAGACACGGTTGTCATCCCCCTGGTGAGTGTGCACTTTGACGTTGAGATGAGAGGACGTTCGCTTGGCCAGGTCTGCACGCTGAACCTCGTGCTTGACGACATGGGAGATAGATGCTGTGGCAGGACGGTGGGTGGCTTTAGCGTTGGTGAGCGGGATAGAGGGGGCGGGGTCGACGGTCATGACGTTGTCGGGATGGACGGGAACCGGATCAACGTCCTCTTTTATGTTCGCCAGAGGGCGCACCCGGGACTGGGGTGCGACGGCCTTGGATGTGCGGCGAGTTGCGGCGACGACAGACAAGGGTTGACGATTGGCGGAAGGAGGGGGTTTCGACTTGATCACCACGCCGTCGAACTTGGCCTTTGTGGAGGGCATGTCGCCGCTTTTAGCCTTGACGTCCTTTGGAGCGAGAGCGGACTTGGACTTGTTGGTGTTCTTTGGGACATGAGCGAGGGCGTCGCGCTTGCGCTTGCCCTGTGTCGCAGGGTCGAGGTCGTTCTCGCTGGCCTTTGCTCTAGAAGCAGCTGTCGGGGCAGTTGCGCGGGCGAGGGCGGTGGATTGGGAAGTGGCCATGGACGCACCCTTGGAGGGGGGCTTTGAGCGGGTGATCGGACGAGACGCAGCAGCGTTCTCGTTGTGGGATCGTGTGACACGGCGTGTCTGGTGAACGATGAGCTCGACTGGGACGAAGAGGAGGAGGAGGAGGAGGAGGAAGAGGACGACTTACGGGTATCATCGTGTCGGTGTAAAGACAAGACAAGAGAGAGAAGACTCGCCTGCCGTTTTCAACTAGCTACACAAAACAAGACCAAACAAGTCGCGCTCGCGTTAGATCACGTGGGAGAGTTGCGAACACCCCCCTGAGAGGGGCGGAGTTTTATTTTTGTTTATTTTTGTTTTTTTTCTTTTGCCATACTATGTCACGTCGATCCTCGTCGTCGCTGGGGATGTCGCCAGCATCGCGATACATGTCCAACATGAAAGTCATTCGAAGACGAGACGCGTCCATTTTATCTATATTCGATCAATTCAGCCATGTCTGTGTATACCATCACAACGGCGACAAATGGGAGAAACAGGGTTTCGAGGGAAGCATGTTTCTCTACGAACGGTATCATACACACACCCGTCCTCCGTCTCTACGTCCTCATCCGATCCCACCAGCGATTCTTATCCTCCATACGGTCTCTACATCATGAATCGTGTCGGCATGGAAGACTACAGCCAACGTTTATATCCAGAAGACAGCGTCGGCGTACACGGCAGCTATCTCATGATGCGCCACTACCCCGACTTTACTGCCCGCCGTTTAGCAGAAGCACGCGCGATGCTCCCTCTCGCCGCCCAAGACGGTCCCGCCTCCAAATTCGCTCCCGAATACGCCATCGCCGATCCAGAAAAGCTCAACGATGCCGACAAGGGTCCCTCCCAAACAGTCGGCCTCTGGTGTTTTGCCACAGACGCAAGAGAACCAATGACCGATGTCGTCATGCGGTTTGTCCTCCTCCCGATTCCGTGTCCTCTTCCTGATCCCTCCATATCGCTAGCTTACACGGATACATCAAGAAGAACCTGCCATATCCTGACGAGTTCAGGTACGGTCCTGACCGCCCCCCTCCTCCAAGCTTTCGATCAACATCCAGTGCCAGCGGTAAGCCCTTCTCCGCCACCCTCTCCTCCGCTCATTCGCTATAGAACGTGCACATCATCACGCCCGTTCTGCATCAAGTGCATCCAATTCCAGCAGTATACACAGCATTTCAGAGTCAGGGGAAGAGGGGGACTCTGCCCCCACCACATCCGCTCCTCTCAATGGCCCATCAGGTCTTGACAGGCTCCTCGCTAAACTTGCAACGCCATCCCAAGCGCAACCCTCCCCCGGTACTGGTGGATCAGAGACAACAGCCGCCAGCTTACTGGCAACCATCTCCCGTCCTCCTCGTACAATGTCTGTCCCCCCACCATCGTCCTCTGCTCCTACACGCGGTCTCGCTCTTCTAGACACTATCTTTGCATCTGCCACTCCACCGCCGCCCCGTGCCACATCTCGCGCCGCTAGTTCGTCCAACTTTTCTCAGCACACTGCTTCCCAGCCTGTATCACACAATAACCGCATCCAATCTCACTCCATCCCCTCTCAGCCTTTGCCCCCAACCGCTTTCTCACAAGACCCCCACATTCTCTCCCCAAAGCCCACCTCCACCGCCCTCCCTCAGGTCCTCAATCAAGAGGTCATATCCACTCTTTTGGGCCTTCCGCCATCTCGCGCTTCCTCAGTCCGGTACGAAGGTGACAACGAGGCTAGTGATGATGGCGCTTCCGAGCCTGGATCTCTCACGGCCTCGATTCCACAGCTTTTCGTACCCACGACACGCATATCTGACAACGAAGGCGGGAAGCCAAGTCCCCGGATTCTCGGAGACGTCACCCCTCGCCCAGCCCTGCGAGGCTTTGGCTCCAATATCAACCAAGTTAGCGATCTCCTGACTGCTGCACACATCGAGCAGCATGCCGATACTACTTACGGCTTCGATTTACATTTTCAAACGACGTCAGCCTCCTCCCAGCCAACGTCCGTCGCCCCTGCAGACTCAGAATCCACACCCACGATGTACGCTCAATCTCGTATCAACTTGTCGTCCACCTCCAAGAACACTGTCAGACCCCGACCCCTTATCCCGTTCGAGACCGACTCGGAGCTCTGGCCATACCCACGCCCTCCTTTGGTCGAAACCGATTCCGACGTCATTGAGCTCGACTTTGCTGACACGAGCGCCTTGAGCGACCCATATGCATTTGAGAAGCATGTTTTAAAGGGAAAGAAATCAAGGCGCTCGAAAAGGGACCAGCAAAAAGAACGAGAAGAGATCGAGAGGAGCTGGGATGTTCCTGCTCCTCGGCGTGCGGTCTCCCCCATCTCTGGTCCGCCCACAGCCATGCCCAACGGGAAAGCAAACCGTTCCGCACAGCCCGAGCCCGCCACCAACCCCGCCTCGAAACGGGCTCATACGAGCACGCGCTCAAACTCCCCAATGATTAATATCAACGGTGCCCAGTCAGCGCTCTTGTCTTCGCTCGCCTCGGAAGACACTGCAGGCCACCTGAGAAGTTTATCAAGGAAAGACTTTGTCACCGAGGTCTTGTCTTTGATCTACGTAAGTCCCTTTTGTTCTCCTTCAAGGCTGTGTGATCGTGACCGTAAAACCGACAGTCGAACAAGCAATTCGTCGATGACCTGTATCACGCCTATACGTCTCAGTCTAGCTAAACCTGCCGTACAGCGTCCTGGGTGGTGCTGTGCGTCGGTTCGTTTGTTCGATATCGTGGTCCCTGCTCGTAGCATTGGCAACCTTGTGCTTGGATTCTGACTGATCGTGCACGTTTGCGATGAGTACGTAGTCACTGCTAGCCGTCGTTTTGCTGCGAATACATCGTGTTTGCGTGCCGTCGTGTGCTGATCCAAGCTATCGCAAGAGGGCGATTTGAGCCAGCTGCTCAGTATCAACCTTGATTTTTGCCACGCTACGTAAAGTCGTTGCATAGATGTGCTTCCCCGGCAAGTCACAGGTTTCGATAAATACTTTATGGAACAATGAATGATGATACAAAAGATGTGATTTCTAGTCTAGCCATGATCGAGAAAGAACGGAAAGAAAAAGAGCGTCAAAGTAAATGCGTCCATCATACCTTGGAATCATGTCAATCCAACAGTCCAGTCCGTGGGTCCATGCCCAAACCAGCACGCAGATTCATGACACCACCCGCGACAGAACTCATGGCGTGTGCATAAAAGTAGGCCGCGCGGGACAAGACAGACTGTTCCACCAACGCCAGCACGTCCGTCAGCAAGATCGACCATCCCCACTCTCGGCGGTCTTCTTGCGTGAGCAGATCCGAGATCAAGATGGCCCCGTGGTCACGTAGGTATTGGAGATTGTCGGGATCCCGTTCGTCCGTTGCAATGTAATATCTGGACAGAGGGTCGAGCGGCGTGTCAGAGGCGCATACGCGAACGAGTACTAAAAGGCACACGCACTTGTCATCAGGCTGTGGGGGATCCAGGGTCACGAGCATAGGATTGGGATGCGCGTCGGGCACGTCATACACTGTCGCGTTCCCGCCGTGCATCGATACAAGAATTCTTTGGCCTTCATCAAGATGCCTTTTGATTCGAGCAAGGTGGGCTCCGAAGTCGGCCTCCATTGTCCAGCCGAGCCTCGCGACTGAGTCGTCGTTAGTGGCTGAGAAAAGATGAGATCAACGTAAGCTTACAATCTCCTCGGCGCATATGCGCAGACATCCACAGACGCCCACCAGTCAGGGCGAACATTCGGTCGCTAATCCGCTCCGCCAAAGAGAGGACGTCATCAGTCAAGCGTATCTCGTACAATACCGTCTGCGTGAAACGGCTTCGGCTTGCAGCAGAGGTAAAAAACAGCGAGCCCTGGTTCAAACTTATTCACGACCTACTGCCACAGATGGAAAGGGTAGTGACGCTCACGGGTTTGCGATCCAAGTGAATCTCTCCACGCATCAGCAGAACCCGCGCTGATATGTTATGGAAATCTTCATATAGACCGCTTATCCGATCCCTCGGGACAGCCTTGGAGCCTGGAAGCACTACGTCTTTTACATGGTCTAGACCAAGACTGTGATCAAAAGTTTGTGTCAGCTTATCCGCCGCTAAGGCTCAGAAGTACTCACGGTCCGTCGTAGGTATAGACCACCTCAAAACCGTTTTCTCGGAGGACATCACCGATTTCTTCCACGGAAGACACCGACGTGATAAGCTTTCCGTCCGTCACAATCCTTCCGACATCATCCCAATTCAACAATGGCCAACCTTCCGGGAGAATTGCCATCAGTGCATCGTAGATCTCGGAATGATTCGTGGGACTAGTCCATGACCCTAGTTGATTACGAGAAGGATCGCCCCCTTCTGCACTCCATCCTCCACGGAGACGCATGTCTTCAGGAATATAGTCAACGCGGACAATCTCATCAGGATCATACCACCAATTTTCAATGGTATGTAGGCTGGGGGATATGTCTCCTGTCGCGTCCTGCACGTGGTAGGCGTCAACGTTCCACTGACCGTCGGTCGATTCCACGTCTGCCGAAATGTTATGTAGGCGAAGGTAGTCTTCGGTCGTGATGACGGCATGGGATTGCTGGAGGTGAGTGAGGTTGAACATGAGGGATATTGGTATTCGCCATGCCATCTGTTGTTCGATGGGGAGTCCACGCCATTCGTCCGAATGCACCGCATCACCGCGATTTACAATGGTGGCATATGCAGCGCACGTCGCTCTGTCAAGCAGCTCAGCGTATGAAAGATATTGGCCGAAGAAAGCGCGAGCATACAGTTCAAACTCGCAAGCACGGGCATATACAAAGGAGGGTATGATGGTTGTTCGATTCAGTATCCGACCATGGAGGACCGCAGTTTCGATAATATAACGCATCTATCAAGTCATCCTGATGAGCACGCAAAGGTACGTTTGTCAGAGTTTTACGAGTCGCTCACGTTGTTCCAACCTAACCAGAGGCTATAGTCGCGTGCGTAGAAGCCATTCGTTTTTGCAACCATGCCGGTGAGGTATTGTAGTTCAATTTCTGCGGCACTCAGGGGATTCTGCGGAGGGTATGGGTGCTTCTTCGGGGTGACTTCCTCGTTCAGGGTCGTCCCCCCAGGAAGTGGCTGGCTCAGAAACTGAAATCTAACGCCACATCCTGCGGTCGAAAGCCCGAACCCGACGAGGATACCGATTAAAATTGCTACCCCAACGAGCGAAGCAGTCGAAGGGTTGTTACCTCGGAGGCACCGTAGCATGGAGAAGGTGGAGAAAGGGAAAATTTCCAGATGGCGCTATTTAAGTGGTTGGCATTTAAGTTTCAAGGTGTTAATCAAATCAGCCCCTGCCGCATATTGCCCTGCCGCTGCGTTTCAAATAATCTGACTGCGCAGAAAAGAAAATCATACCGGGTTCGTGAGATCCTATCATTGCTCAAAGGAGTGATATTTTGTAAGTTTTTCGAGGAGCACTGATTGCACGTACATTGCGTTCGGGCACTCAGACCATTTGTGTAGGGGTCAAGCGAAAAATTAATTAACTAATTACGTAATTTGCGCGGAGCGTACAGAGCGTACATGCATAAAAAGGTAAGTCCAAATTCACCCCGTTGTGTGCTGATCACGTGAGAAAGCATCGACATCAAGCCAAGCTCCACTGCACTCCCGCAAGCCACTCCGCAGTTTCGACAAATATACACAAGATAATATGGAACAGTGAAGGCTGATACAAAAGATGTGATGTCTAGCCTAGTCGTGATCGAGAAAAAACGAAAAAAAAAAGAGCGTCAAAAGTAATGTGTCTATCGTATCTCGAACGTCAATCCAACAATCCAGTCCGAGGATCCATGCCCAAACCAGCGCGCAAATTCATGACACCACCCGCGACAGAGGTGACGGCTTGTGCATAAAAGTAGGCCGCGCGGGACAAGATAGATTGTTCCACCAACGCCAACACGTCCGTCACCAGAATCGGCCATCCATACTCTCGGTGATCTTCTTGCGTGAGTAGATCCGAGATCAAGACGGCACCATGGTCACGTAGGTATTGGAGGTTTTCGGGCTCCCGTTCGTCCGTTGCAATGTAATATCTAAAGAGAGGGTCGAGCAAGCATGCTAGATGCACATGCAAATAAGTAAAAGGCACACGCACTTGTCGTCAGGCTGTGGGGGATCCGGGGTCACGAGCATAAGATTGGGATGTGCGTCGGGCACGTCATACACTGTCGCGTTCCCGCCGTGCATCGATACAAGAATTCTTTGGCCCTCATCGAGATGCCTTTTGATTCGAGCAAGGTGGGCTCCGAAATCGGCCCCCATCGTCCAACCGTACTTATTAACTGAACGGTTGTTAATCGAGAGAAGATTAAATCAACGTAACTTACAGTCTCCTCGGCGCGTATGCGCAGACATCCACAGACGCCCACCAGTCAAAGCGAACATTCGGTCACTAATTCGCTCGGCCAAGGAGAGGACGTCATCATTCAACCGCATCTCGCACAATACTGTCCGTGTGAAACGATTTTGGCTTGCAACAGGGGTAAAAAACAGGGAGCCCTAGTTCGAACCATTCATGGCCTGCTGCCACAGATGGAAAGAGTAGTGATGCTCACAGGTTTGCGATCTGAGTTGATCCACGCTAGTGGAACAACTTGGAGGTCGTTCAAACGTTCAAACCTCCATCATGATGGTCTACAGATTCCACCCGCGATCACAGGACCCGCTCGTCAGCTCTGAGAACCCTCCAAGTGTTAATCATACTCGAAACGAAATGTTTTCCCGCGACACTGGACAAGACACCCGCGCTTAGGATATCGCTTGACGAACGAGGGAAAAAGAGTCGCGCAAGCATGAGTGTGTATAATAATATTGCATCTTAAATCCCTCACTATCATAAAATCAATCTAGCAATCCAGTCCGTGGGTCCATGCCTAATCCAGCCCGCAGATTCATGACGCCACCCGCGACAGAACTAAGAGCGTGTGCATAGAAATAGGCAGAGCGAGACATGATCGATTGTTCAACCAGCGCCAACACGTCCGTCACTAGAATCGGCCAACCATACTCTCGGTGGTCTTCTTGGGTGAGTAGATCCGAGATCAAGACCGCCCCGTGGTCACGTAGGTATTGGAGGTTATCGGGATCCCGTTCGTCTGTTGCAATGTAATACCTACCGAGAAAGTCGGTCACCGCGTCAGAGCAACATATGGAACGGCGCACGCACATGTCGTCAGGTTGTGGTGGATCCAGAGTCACGAGCATAGGATTGGGACGTGCGTCGGGGACATCGTATACAGTCGCATTTCCGCCGTGCATCGACAGGAGGACTTGTCGGCCATCGGCGAGGTGCTTTTTGATTCGAGCAAGGTGGGCTCCGAAATCAGCCTCCATAGTCCAGCCGTATTTTTTAACTGAACTGTCGTTAGTAGAGAGAAGATCGAATCAATATAGCTCACAGTCTCCTCGGCGCATATGTGCAGACATCCACAACCGTCCACCGGTCAAAGCGAACATGCGGTTGCTTACCCGCTCGGCCAAGGAGAGAATGTCATCTGTCAGGTGCATATCGTACAACATCGTCTGTGTGAAACGGCTTCGGCTGGCAGCAGAGGTAAAAAACAGGGAACCCTAGCTCAAAGCGCATGACTTGCCAGCAACTACAGAGATCCCAGCGATACTCACAGGTTTTCGATATAAGTGGATCTCTCCACGCATTAAAAGGACCCGCGCGGATGTGTCGTGGAAATCTTCACGCAGACCCCTTATCCGATCCCTTGGGACAGCCTTGGAGCTTGGCAAAACCACATCTTTTACAAACTCCAAACCAAAGCTGTACCAACAATTTGTTTCAGCTTATCCGCTGTTAAGGCTCAGAACTCGGGAGTACTCACGGCCCATCGTAGGTATAGACCACCTCGAACCCGTTTTCTCGGAGAACATCACCGATCTCCTTCGACGACGACGCTGATGTGATGCGTTCCCCATCCGTTACAATCCTTTCCACATCATCCCAATTCAACAATGGCCTGCCTTCCGGGAGAGCTTCTATCAGCGCTTGGTATATCTCGGAGTGTGTCGTGGGACTAGCCCATGACCCTAGTTGATTACGAGAAGGATCGCCCCCTTCTGCACTCCATCCTCCACGGAGACGCATGTCTTCAGGAATATAGTCGACGCGGACAATCTCATCAGGATCATACCACCAATTTTCAATGGTATGTAGGCTGGGGGATATGTCTCCTGTCGCGTCCTGCACGTGGTAGGCGTCAACGTTCCACTGGCCGTCGGTCGATTCTACGTCTGCCGAAATGTTATGTAGACGAAGGTAATCTTCGGTCGTGATGACGGCATGGGATTGCTGGAGGTGAGTGAGGTTGAACATGAGGGGTATTGGTATTCGCCATGCCATCTGTTGTTCGATGGGGAGTTCACGCCATTCGTCCGAATGTACCGCATCACCGCGATTGACCATGGTAGCATATGCAGCACACGTCGCTCTGTCGAGCAACGGTCAGAATACATTGGCTGGAGGGAATGCAAACGTACAGTTCGAACTCGCAAGCGCGGGCGTATACAAAGGAGGGTATGATGGTTGTTCGATTCAGTATCCGGCCATGGAGGACCGCAGTTTCGATGATATAACGCATCTATCATTTCATCATGATGAGCACCGGAAAAGATGTCTGGAAGTCGCTCACGTTGTTCCAACCTAACCAGAGGCTATAGTCGCGTGCATAGAAGCCATTCGTTTTTGCAATCATGTCGGTGAGGTATTGTAGGTCTTGTGCAGCATTCAGAGTACTCTGCGGTGGATGCGGGTGGTCCTCCTGATACCAAATGACTTCGTTCAAAGTCGTCTGTCCAGGAAGCGATCGACTGAGGAACTGGAATTTAGCACCATAACCTGCAGTGGAGAGGCCGAATCCGACGAGGACACCAACTAAAATTGCTACTCCGAGAAGCGAAACAGTCGAAGGTTTGTCACCTCGCAGGTGGTATGACATGGTGAAAAGGAGGAGAAAGCGTAAAGACCTGGAGGCGGTACGCACGCTATTTCGTAATAAAAACTGACGGTAGTTTTGGCAACGAATTGATCCCGTTCCCAATGTGGGTACTCCGCCGCGACTCGTCACATAGCTCCCGCTTGGCATTGGATGCGACTGCACCTCGGCGAAAAAAAATAAAACATGAACGCGCCTTGTAACTGAAACAGTAGTTCCTCGGGCGTGATTTTTAGTGAGGATTTCTGAACACCGGTTGGATAGTACGGCGACCGGATGTTACCGTACAAATGTGTTATGTGTGCGAATTTACACACAATCAAGGGCGTCGAATGGGCACGCCCACACCCTTTTTACCAGATACTCAATCCAACAATCCGGTCCGTGGATCCATGCCCAAACCAGCCCGCAGATTCATGACGCCACCCGCGACAGAACTAAGAGCGTGTGCATAGAAATAGGCAGAGCGAGACATGATTGATTGTTCCACCAGCGCCGACACGTCCATCAACAAAATTGGCCACCCGTACTCTCGGTAGTCATCTTGCGTGAGTAGGTCTGATATAAGAACGGCCCCCTGGTCACGTAGGTCTTTCAAGTTGTCGGGATCCACTTCGTCCGTCGCAATGTAATACCTAGGAAGAGCGTCGGTTGTTGCGTCAGAGGAGCGGTCCGAAAAGGCGAAAGAGAAGCGCTCGTACGCACTTGTCGTCGGAGTGTGGTGGTTCCAGGGTCACGAGCGAAGGATTGGGATGCGCGTCTGGCACGTCGTACACAGTTGCATTCCTGCCATGCATCGACAAAAGAATTTGTCGGCCATTTTCAAGCCGTCTTCTGATCCGGGCGAGGTGATCACTAAAATCGGCTTCCATTATCCAGCCAGCACTCTTAACTGTACTGAAGTCAGCAATAAAATAAAATCGAACCAATGTAAGCTTACAGTCTCCTCGTCGCATATGCGCAAACATCCACAGTCGCCCGCCAGTCAAAGTGAACATGCGGTTGCTGATCCGTTCGGCCAACGAGAGAATATCATCTCTCAGTTGCATATCGTACAACACTGTCTGTGTGAAGCGCGTTCGGCTTTCCGCAGAGGTAAAATACAAAGAGCCCTAGTTCGAACTACCCATGATTTCCTGGTATCCATGGAAGAAGTAGCTAAACTCACAGGTTTGCGTCCCGGATGAAGCTCTCCACGCACTAGAAGAACCCGGGCTGACACGTCATAGAAATCCTCATATAGACCTCTTATCCGATTCCTCGGGACAGCCCTATAGGATGGCAGTACCACATCTTTTGCCACGTCCAAACCAAGACTGATCAAAAGTTTGTTTCAGCTTCCTTGCAGCCAAGGCTTAGAACTACTCACGGTCCATCATAGGTATAAACCACCTCGAAACTGTTGTGTCGGAGGACCTCACCAATTTCCTCCGCGGACGACGTTGATTTAATATGCTCCCCATCCGTTACAATCCGTTCCACATCATCCCAGTTCAACAATGGCCGGCCTCCCGGGAGAGCTTCTATCAGCGCTTGGTAAGTCTCAGAGTCTGTCGTGGAACTAGTCCAAGAGCCGGGCTGGTCACGAGAAGGATCACCCCCTTCCGCACTCCATCCTCCACGGAGACGCATGTCTTCGGGAATATAGTCGACGCGGACAATCTCATCAAGATCATACCACCAATTTTCGACGATATGCAGGCTCGGAAATACGTCTCCCGTCGCGTCCTGTACGTGGTAAGTGTCAACGTTCCACTAGCCGTTGGTCGATTCCACGTCTGCTGAAATGTTATGTAGGCGAAGGTAGTCTTCGGTCGTGATGACGGCATGGGATTGCTGAAGGTGAGTGAGGTTGAACATGAGGGATATTGGTATTCGCCATGCCATCTGTTGTTCGATGGGGAGTTCACGCCATCCATCTATGTGTACCGCATCACCGCGATTTACCATGGTAGCATATGCAGCACACGTCGCTCTGTCGAGCAAAGGTCAGAATACATTGGCTGGAGGGAATGCAGACGTACAACTCGAACTCGCAAGCACGGGCATATACAAAGGTGGGTATGATGGTTGTTCGATTCAGTATCCGACCATGGAGGATTGCACTTTCGATAATATAACGCATCTATCAAGCCGTTCTGATGAGCACGCGAAGACATGTCGGGCATGAGCTACTCACGTTATTCCAACCTAACCAGAGGCTATAGTCGCGGGCATAGAAGCCATTCGTTTTTGCCACCATGCTGGTGAGGGGTCGTAGCTCATTTTCTTGGTCACTCGGAACACTCTGCAAAGGATGTGGGATGTTTACGTGGTGCCAGACGACAGCTTCACTCAGGGTCGCATGTCCAGGAGGTGATTGACCGAGGAATTTAACGCTATGTATTGCAGTCGAGATGCTGAATCCGACGAGGATACCAACCAGAATTGCTACTCCGATGAGCGAAGGAACCGGATGCTTATTACCTCGGACGCCCAGTGGCATGATGGAAGGGAGAATGGCATTGATATCGCTGGCGCAGCTTCTTATAGTGTCAGGAATCCAAGCAACCATTGGCGCGTAGGCCAAAATGAGAGCTTGGCACTTGAAACAGGTCATAGTCTGACACTGTGATGTTTGATGAATCAAGGGAAATATATAGCCTGCAACTTGGTTACCGTGTATGTCTGGGCGATTAAAGGCTTTCCGTCGCTTTGCGACCGCAACATGGTTATATCATATCGAGGAATGATACAGCATCGAACGTACTTACAAAGGGCTCAAGACGCAGTGCATAACCCTTCCCTCGCACACCATCCAGCTGTGTTGCGTCGCGCAAAGCACAATTATAAGCTAGATCGTTCTTGACCCGGGGTGCAGGAGAATCAGATGACTATCATTCAAAACGCAGTCGTGTAGGATTGATAACACCTTGCACTAATCGATTTTCTTCGACTCTTCCACGAGTTTTCTGCGTTCCAAGATCTCGACCCATTTCCTCGGGAACCAGCCTTCTCTCCCATCGCGCGTCCGACCTCTCCACCACTCGCTCTCCACCTCTAGTCTTGGATCCACTTCCATTCCTGTCGCAGGGTCCAACTTTCCCATGATGGCAACGATTTCATTCTCCTTCAGCGCGAGTTCCGAGGGAGAAGAGGGAGTAAAAGGGTACAATGCTCGCGCGAACGATAACATCGAGGGATCAAGTGGACCAAGCTGAGCACCAATCTGACTCTGCTGCTGCTGAGCACGTTCGTTGAGAATCTTGATCAGCTTTGACATGGCGTATGGAACGCCAATAATGGCGAGGAAGAAAATGATAAGTGGTTTCTTGCTCGCTTTTGGTGCAGGTGGACCAAGAGGCCCTTGAACAGGGCGCCCGTTGATAAACTCTCTAAACTCCCCTTGCATCGGCGAGCTGGGCTTTCCAGTGACAAACTCTTTCATCCATCTTACAAGTCCGAACAGACCAAGTACGCTCCCCAGCGCATTCCGGAGGTGACTGAATTGCTCGATGACGCCGACCATAGCAAAAAAGGAGCTATGTGTCGCCATGAATGTCGATTCAAGCATTTGAGCGACGCCCGTGAAGGTTTGCACAATAGAATGGAGGAGGGAAAAGGTATGTTGGGTGGTCGTCTCAAGCGTTTGGGTGAGAGAGGGGTTGTTGGGATCCATACCGGGGTACATGCCCGTCCCAGCCATCCCGGGCATACCGCCATACATGTTATTCATCCCATAACCTCCATAGCCATAACCACCCATTCCACTGTATCCCAAGCCTCCCCCATATAGGGTACTTCCATAGGGAGAGTATGTCGAACCAAATCGCGAGTATGTGGAGTATGGTGAAAGCGTACTGTAGGGTGAAGTGGTGGTTGCGTACGGCGAGGTGGAGATCGAAGGGTTGGAAAAGGATACTGGGCGGGCGGGAATGGAAGGAGGTTCAGAAGAAGATGTCGGGACCGTTGATGATGATGTCGTCGTCGTCGTCGTTGTGGGAGACGGTGTCGACGACGAAGCTAAGGGTTGTGAGCCCGCGCGCTCCCATGGCTTTGGTGGGGACGCCATCAAGGTATCGTGGGAAATTTAAGCTTGCAAATAGGCGAGCGAGTCATGACCAACAATGATTCAGCGTACCAGAAGTTAGTCAACAATTAAACAATTAACTTGGACACTTCTCACACAGGAATTACGCTCGCTGGCAAGCCTCATGGATTTTTCTGCGTAGTTGCAAGCGTCGCGACTTTCCACCGCATTCTGTGTGCGTAGGGAATCGCATCGATCAAATTGGCATTCACAATGGCTTCGGTCGGAGACAGCCCGCTTTGTCTGAAGTCCTATTTCCCAATCGCTTTCTTCTGGAATGACTCGATTCCCACATTGCAGGCATTCCAGCACCGGACAGACCGGTCGACTGATCCGCCTGTGACCGAGCTGGGTAGCGGCTCCCAGTGCAATCCCTCCGGGGATGCAGAGCTGGTTGCACGCGTCACGCTTCGGTCTATCAACAAAACACCTCCTGCAATTGGAATCAAAGTTTTACTTCTTTGTCCCCTCGCTGCTTCTTCCATCTATCATGAGCTCCCCCACCGTACTCCTCCTAACATATCCAGAGCATGGCCAAGCCAACGTAATCCTTGCAATTTCGTATGAACTCGCCCTCATGGGCGTAAACGTGCACATTGCGTCTTTCCCAGCACTCAGACCTCGCATTTCCCGCCTTCAAGAGCTCATCACCAGTCACGCTTCGCGCTCCGGCGGTAAACCCACGGGTTCTATCTTCTTCCATGAATGCAAGGGCATCACTCCGAATTGGGAAGCGCAAGCTAAATGCGGTGTTATCGACGCTAATTTGCCTCACCCAGCTGGTGTGTTTGGTGCGGTGGAGAGCTACTCAAAGTTTGGCGCGGTGCTTTACTTTTGGAATCAAGAGGAATACCTCACAGCCATCACGGCAATCAAGGAGATCATTGCAACCATCAAACCAGACTTGGTTGGAGTGGACCCACTGTTCTTTGCTGCGCAGGACGCCTGCATACTCACGGATCAAAAAACTATGATTATATCGCCCATCGGCCTCAAAGAATCAGCGACAACTGCGCAACCACACATGGCGAACTTCTGGAAATATCCCGTGTCCGTCTCTAATCTGTTTTTGACTATCTACGTTCGACTAATATCCTTCCTCGCTAGTGTTTCGTCTGGATTTCCATTCCCTCTCAAGTGGTGGCAGATTCCGCTTAACATCTATCTCCAGATTCGACTCATTATGTGCACCATGGCTTCGGTAAACATCAAAGAGATTTGTGCCCTTCGTGCATCCCTTGGGCTCAAGCATCTATATGGCATCAGACCCGAGCATGGAGTGAAGCATATCTGTCCCGCACTTACCCAAACTGATTACCCCTTCGATATAATCCCCAAGGAGATACTCCTGTGCGGTCCCATCCTTATGCCCTTTGATCCACTGGACGAGAGCGATCCCGAGTTGATGAAGTGGCTGGATAATGGACCAACCGTGTTGATCAATTTAGGATCGCACGTCGTCTCCGACGAGAAGCTCACAATGGAGATGGTTACCGCATTCCGTGTACTGCTGGATCACCACGACAAGAAGGGAGGCTCAAAGAGAGTGCAGGTTCTCTGGAAGGCCAGGGCAGATGGAGATATCCAAAGTGTAATTGACAAAATCGTCGGAAAAGAGATCCAGGAAGGGAGGGTCAAAGTGGTGACCTGGTTGGACGCGGAGCCAGTGTCTATATTGCAACACCCCAACGTGGTTTGTACGGTCCACCATGGAGGAGCGAATTCGTTCTACGAGGGCATTTGGTGAGCATGATCATTCATTTCTTTTCACGAGTTAGACTCGGTTTGTTGAATAGGTCTGGCATTCCGCACATCGTCCTTCCCGTCTGGTATGACACGTACGACTATGCGCAACGTGCTGAATTCCTGCACATCGGCATTTTTGGAAATAAATCGTGCGCACCTGGTGTCCGAGCAGAGGAACTGGGCCAAGCGTTCGTGCGAGTCATAGGCGATAGCGAGGAAGCACGCAAGTTTCGAACGTCGGCGAAGCGTTTGAAGGAAGTTTGCATAGCTAACGGTAGTGGGCGAAAACTCGCTGCTTCAGCTATCCTGAAGGAGGCTAGCGGGAACGAGTGATACTGTGCGGTGCATAGTATCAGTTGCGTTCCCTTACAGATCTGCTACATGTATTTATTGATTTCCTGGACATGGAAATACCACGAGTAGAGTAGAGGGGTAACGCGAGGGTTTTTTCCTGCATGTGTAACTTGCATTTTAGATTGCAATTGGGTTTCGCCACGACGAGCATGCAATGGCTCTTCTTCGTACCGCATGTCAGTTCAATTACTCTGGCAAGCATTATGATCGGGCGGCAAGAAAAATCGACCATCCCAAAGTTTGGAAGCATTCAGCACGCTTGAAGGAGGTTTGCGGAGCAAAAGGCGTTGGACGGGAAATTGCATCTGTGGCCGTGTTGAAAGCAGCAGGCATAAGCATTACCAGAATGTATTTGGACGCGTGCTTGTACTAGGTTCAAGTTACATTTAGTTATGTATATAAAGCATTACACAAACCAGCATCCAGTTCCTGGGATGCGGAGAATCGAGATTACAAAGTGAGGAATTCTGAAACCAATGGATGAAGGAGTGCGATACAATAGTATGTCCGGGTGATCTGGGTGGCATTTACATGGTATAAACTTACGGTCGTCACGGTGTTAGTCGATGATCTCCGTTGCCTCCCGGCTGAAGCCTGACTGGCGCGAATCGCTGCCAGCACGACCGTCGAGGCTAGACTGATTTATGCACTCTCAAATTGCGGTCGGGAGTAGTTGAAAACCCTCCTCCCGTCTGATCCTTCTTGGCGATCCAGAGGTGGGATCTATGAGGACAGTTCCTTCCCGGCCAAGCATTTGATAACCACGGTGATCAAGCAGCTCGCTGTTCGGACCGCTGTGAAAACCGGTCTCCGCTAGAGAGGCAGGCGGAGCGCTGTCGGAGTGGTCGTTGTGGGAGACAATAATGATGGTTCCGCTCGTTCCTTCCCTTTGGAGGGCGCGCTGAGGTGAAGCAACGTCCGTCTCCATTTCGTCTTCGTAGCCGCTGTCGGAAAAGTCCTCTTCTTCTTCCAACAACCGTTTGTCCCGTTCCAACAGTTTTTGAACTTGGACCTCGATGATTCTCTCTTCCCGCTCCCGCTGCAGGCATTCGACTTGTTCTCTTGAGAGGTTCGCGGACGACCCAATCGGATGGCGAAGCACTACTCTGACTCCACCATCGAGTTCCTTGAGGACGCCTCCTTTTTCGTACAAGCAGCGGACACCTTTGTCACCGATTCGCGGAGGACTAGGCTGGAGCGGTTTGGCTTTCTTGACAGGCGTCCGGATAACAGAGCCAGTATCGTATGGGTGACGTGCTAATGGGGTCTCAGGAAACGGGCGGCGGACAAAATGACTCGGCCCAGTCGCAGTGGTAGGAGGGGTGACCCTGCGCTCCTCGTCGACAACCATCCCGACGACGTCCGCTTCTTCTTGTTCGTCGATCTCGCAGTCGTCGTCTGGGTAGTACCAACGTGTGTGGACACCTTGGCTGGTCTCGGACAGAGCGACCGTCGTCAGGACCCCATACGGGTCGCGGCACGAGAGCCACGGGGTACCAGTGGCGCTGTCGTCTGGAGTGTCGGTGGTACTCTTTCGAGGCTTGGGAGGTGACGGGGGTGGCCGGCCATAAACGCTATTGCGGGTCGAGCGACCAGGAGAAGGTTTGATCGTGCTACGCGTCTGAGGTGCCATACTCTACGTCTGTTCAACTGACCAGCATCATTTAGACTGACGAGTGGCAAACGCGAACGACATGGTCACATACCAGATGATAAAGCACGACGATGGGAGAAGAGGGTGATGGGGATAAGTGGGGTTGTGGATGTCCACACTTGGTTCAAATAGGATTTGGCTGACAACCTTTGCTTTGACACCAGGTTGGTGGTTGTCTGACAGGGATCCTTTTGTTACTCTTGACGCTTTGTGTTACCTTTATACCGGAGAACAATGCCATTCAGGGGCTTTTCCATGTATGGCTATGTCGTCACTGCCATCGGCGTGCTGGCGAAACTGACTCATCATGTTCCGGGCGGCAAGGCAGGTCCGCTTGGTCCATCCAAATCAAGGTCGACAGTACGTCCACAGCGTTTCTGACAAGGCACACTGGGGCGATCCACTAGTCTAGTCACATTTCCCCATCAAGTATTTTTCGCTATGATTGCTTTGACTGACATCTCGGGTGTGTGGGTCCCTGTGTACGGCATGGCAATCAGTTGATTGCACTGACGCTTGGGCAATTCAGGGATGTGGACTCTGGCGGAGTTTGCACACGACGCGAGAACAATGCCAGTGGGTCCACACTCGAATGTTGATTTGTTGACAGGCAAAAGCGGTCAGACGGGTGGACCTCTGAGAAGTGGTGGTATAAAATGCAGAGGCATCAGCTCGTGTGTCCCACCAACCAACTAACACCATCAAGTCATTCCTTTGCGTACCGTGCCATCACCCGCCCAGTAAGTATCCATCCGCCCATCTGTGGTACCTTCTCTCTCACCAAGGTTAGCATTACCCAGTCCCTTCTAGTGTATGTTTCAGCGACCCGCTCCCTACTACAAGCCGTCAGTCCCCTTGGCACCTGCTGGTTTCAGGTTCGGGGACTACATCCAACGACGGTGCTTCAACTTGTTCCAAGGACCCGACTTCATCAACGCTCGTTCTCCCGATCCCAGCCCCTTGAGCAGTCCTGTCAGGGGCCCAGCTCACCCACGAGACGCATACGGACCACCGACCACCGGTCTCCGCGATTTCCTCCGTGATATACTCGGCTCGCCCCAACGTCCAACCACCCCGACCCCTGCTAGTCATCCGAACGCGCAACCAAACCGGCATGCGGTTCCCGTCAATGCTTCGCCCCCAATCCTACCCCGTCGCAAAGCCAGACGACACGGACCCAAACATCTCTCCTTCAAAAAGAACTCGTTCCGCCAGTCGCAAAGGCTCAAAGAAAAACGGGAGGCGCTCCGTAGAAAGCATCTGAAACGGCAAGAGAGCCGCATAGGACGTCCGCGCGAAGAGATCGGTCGCCTGCGCGGGCAGGCCGAGGCGTTGATGGAACCCGAACACACGAACCGCGAGGACCGCACCTTTTTGGAGCAGCTGGAGAAGCTTGAGGTCGACCACGAGATGGAGCACGGGCTCGAAGACTGGCGCGAACACGTGGCCCGCGCTGCACAGGAGACAAGGGAAAGGCGCCGAAGTCACAAAGCCAGGGACGCGAACGCTGTCAAGTTGCGCGAAGAGCAAGACGAAAATGAGGCGCTAGAAGAGCAAAAGAGAAAGGTGGAAGAGTTTATACGAAAAGAGGATGAGGAATTTGAGGCCGAGTGTCGTCGGATGGAAGAAGAAGCGATGCGCGCCGATGCAGAACGACAGCGTGCGCACGATGCTGCTGAACGCATGATTCGCGAGGAACAGGAGCGTCGTTACCGCAAGAACCTGAAGCGCAAGGTCGAGGAGGAAGAACGTTTAAAAGAAGCAGAGGAGCGCCTCAAGCAAGAGAAAGAGCGGCTGAGGCGAGAAGAACACGAGCGCCGACTCCGGGAAGAGAGGGTACGCAGGGAACAGGAAGAAAGGCTACGTCGACTGGAAGAGGAAGAGCGCCGCATACGCGAGGAAGTCGAGCAAGCGCGTCAGGTGGAAAGGGATCGTCTGGAACGTGAACGTAAGCTGCACCAAGAAATCGAGCGTCTGCGCGAGGAAGCCCGCGAGCGCTGGCGACGTGAAGAAAGAGCGCGTCGGGAGGAGCGATCATGCAAACTTCGCGAAGAAATCAAGCGTGCTCGCCAAGAGGCCAACGCGTGGAATGAATGGCAAGAAAGGACGCGTCGGGAAGAGCGTGAGCGCCGAGCACAAGAAGAATTTGAGCGAGCACGCCAGGCGGAAAGGGAGCGTCTGGGACGCGAGGAGCAAGAACGCCGACAACACGAGGCCGAACGTCAGCGACAGGAAGCTCACGAGCGGTTCGTCCGCGAGGAGAAGGAACGCCTGGCGAGGGAAGAGCAAGAACGCCATGCCGCTCACTTATGCGCCGAGCAAGCGCGTCGCGCCGCCGAGGAAGATCAAGTTCGTCAGTACTTTATGCTGTACGAAGCCAAGTGGAACGAGCTCCGGACGAACAACTCCATCCCGCCCATCGATGTTCTGGAGATGCCCTGGCCCGTGTTTGGTGTCGTTTCCTCTGTGGACCAGATCACCTACCAAGGCGTGCGGACGTTCTTGTTCCATCCTCTACGCCCAGGCGTCGAAGGAAAGAGCGCAAGGGACAAAGTTAAGGCAGAGGTATTGCGTTTCCATCCTGACAAATTCAACACACGCATCGTACCCAAGTTCCAAGTCGCCTACCAGACGATCGCACAAGAGATTGCAGGCGCTATCGCGAGAATTCTGACGACCATCATGACCGAAGTACAGAAGTAAAAACCAACTCAATGCATATGAATAACAGTAACGTCAATCCATGTTGTATATATCTAAATATCTAATGGCCGAATGATAACAACACACGCTCTTTTGATTCTTGATCTCTTGTCTGATGTTCATTTTGATCACTTCTTCTGCCGGACGCTGCAGCGTTCAACAACGTTCAGGGCTCGAGTGCCACACTCACACTCCATTGGAATTTTCGGTTCCTCGGTCTTTGCAGATGACACCATGCCGCCCGCAGCAATTGTTTCTCGCCGACGTATAAAAAGGGCCTACGCCCACTCTCCCACCTCCTCGCTGACTCTCATAGGCTCAGTGTTCAAACACGGTCTGTATATAACCTTTGACCGAGTTTCAAGGGTTATTAGTCACGTAATGACTGTGAGCGCAAGTTGGTTTGAAAAGTCCCATTTGTCCCGTCCCGAGATTGTCCCGGAGTGTGCCAGTATCTGCATAGCATCGACCAGTTCTTTGCGGTTCGCCGTACACACGTGTCAAGCTCAAGCTCAAGTTCTGTTTGATACATATTCATGCTGCGAGAATGGCCGCAACAGCATTACCCTACATGCGCATTAATGAAACCTCGTATCTCTGTAACTCGTGGCCAACGAGTGGAAATGAAAACTTGATGATGAAAAAAAGCCAATGATATGCTCGACGTTTGTACACCGTACACGTTGCTCTTTCTTCTCCCCCACTGCACGTCGTCACATCGCCACGTAAAAGAAAAACCGTCCCCTGGACGTCAACTTGGACTAGGATATGAAAAAGTACCATAACAATCGCGGAAAGAAAAAAAAAGGGGGCGTAGACTAACAAGATTAGAATTATCCGAGTAAGTTACTCGTGCTGGACCTGCAGGCGCTCGTGAAGAAAATATAATGTACAGAAAGGTAGAACGCAGCATATAAAAAAAGCGGTAGATATCATGAAAGCGATCACATCAAAAACTCAACAGACGAGAAAAATAAAAACTGAAACGGGACAAGACAAGGAAAGGAATGAGAGAAAACACACATGCAGACGGATCAAAAGACTCTAGTGGAGCCCGAGTTTTGACCTCGCGAAGGAGGGGACAGCCAACTGTCCATCTTGGGCCATTGTCCGGTGAGCGCGGCTCTATCGAAGGCGGATGTCTGCTGTGCGCGATTCCCAAAATCACCGGTGGTCGGATTCAACGGCTTCTTGCCCCTCCCCAGCTCTGAAGGACTTGCGTCGTGCCGTACCATCCCGGAAGGCATGACTGGGGGTTCCTCGGGTGCACCGCTCAAGGCCGGTATATCGCCCCCACTGATAGCGTATTGCATCCACACGCTGGTCGCCAACATTTGGTCGGCCTCCCCAAATTCCTCTTCATCGTCACTCTCGCTACTCAGAGTGGGCGTCCATAGGACATGCTTGCCCGTCTGCTCCATCGCCAGAGGAGCAGCCTGCGCCTGCGCCGGAGTCTGCGTCTTCGTCTCCGCTTCCGCTTCCGCCTCCGCCTCGGATGGACCAGCCATGAACTTGGCCCAGTAACTCAGATTCTCTGGATTGAACCAGGCGCTCGCATCACCCTCGTCATCGTCCTCTACCCCCACCGGCACTGCAGGGGCTAAAGTACCAGGCATGGTACTCTCAGCTGCAGTCGTCTCTGGCCGGTTATCCTCGAGATCCGGAACGGTGTCCGCGCGGACGGACTTGGAACCAGAGCCCGTGGCACTGTGGCGGGGCGCCTGCTGCTGCGTGGTCTTCTTTGCTGACTGCGAGTTGGGGGGAACACTAGGTGTGGCAGTGGGCAGGTTCCACGCGGACTTGACCTTGTTCGTCCGTGCGGGTACAGGGTTTGGCTCCAACTCGCTCTCATGCTCGTCTGAAATAGCGACTTTCAGCTGCGGTTTCTGAGAAGACTTGGCAGCGGGGGCCACGGCAGCCTTTTTACCCCTTTCTGGCGGTAGTGGTGGGGCTGGTTGGTCTTCTTCACCAAGGAAAGCCGTCACCTTGGACTTGGCATTCACAGAACCCCACCCGCCCTTGGTCGCCTTTGGTTTGGTAGTCGGTGGGGGAGAGGTGATTGGGTCAGCGTCGACATCCGGCTCCTCGATAATCGTCACTTTCTTGCCCTTCTTCGTTGCAGGGGTGGGTTTCTTCGTGTTGGGATTACTCTTGGACGACGCCGACGCTGTCGTGGGGGTGGGCTCAAGGTCCCGCTCTTCCTCCACTGGGGTGGTGAGCTTGGGTGTGGATGCAGAAAGGGAAGCAGACGCTGTACCACAGACGCTCTTGACCGTCGCTGAACCCCAAAGAGAAGGCCCTGGAGGCGGTTCTGCATCCATCCCTACCACTGGTTCTTCGGTGACAGCGACTAGCTTGGCAGGAGCAAGTTGCGTTGCTGATTGTCCCTTTTTGCCTTTTTTGCCCTTGGCGTTGGCAGGTGGCACTGGGGCAGGTTCAGGGGCAACAGCAGCAGGTGGGTCTGCGAAGCTAACGGTGATTTGAGGTATGTCGTACTCCTGCGAGCGCGCGCTGTTGGACTTTTTCATGATATTAGGGGGCTGTACAGCATTTTTGCTCGTGGTGGCAGGGTGACCCGAAGGCGAGAGCGCGGCAGCAGCATTGGAGAATAGTGCTTCGTTCAACGAAGCCTGAGCGGAGGTCAACACACCAGCAGCAGCCTTGTCTTGAGTCAACATCGCCATGGCATTCGCAAAGAGAGCTTCGTTGGTGGAAGCTTCGCCCTGGGAAAGAGTGCTGTTGGATTTCTTTATGGTACCGGGAAGTTCGGGCTTGAAGGCAGACGGAGGAGCAGGCTGGGACAGAGGGACGTTTTCTTTTTGGTGAGTGGTTTTGCCTGGTCGTTGTTGTACTGATGTCTTGTCGGGCAATGGCTTCGGTAGGTTGGCCTTGGGAGCAAGGTCGACTTCCCGGTTGCGACGCTGTGCAAGGTGTTGGCGCATCTCCTGCCTTCGCCTTTCGCGTTCCTCTGAGCAGAGCCTCTTGCGCTCTTCCTCCTTCTGCTCGCGGAGACGCATCATGTTCGTCTCGTGCTCCTGCACGGCACGAGCACGGCTCTCCTTGGTGCCCTCGTCGGCCAAGAGAGTTTCGACGAGCTTGATCTCGACCTCGGCAGCCTCGGCGTGAAACTGATAGATCATCTGGATGCGGAGACTGATCTTGTATTGTTGGTACTCGTCTGCCATCCTGGACTTGAGAAGATCTTCCTCTACGGGGTCAGGATCCTCCTCCCAGATCACGGGACCGATATATCGCTTGCCGAGGGGCAAGTTTTCGGTGTTAATCGGAGGGGAGAACTTGGTCGAAGGATTGAGTGGCGAGAACTGTGGGGAAGGGGATTTGAGAGGTGGGGAATTTGAGGTAGAGGCGAGGGAGGTCTGACGGGACATGGCGTCGGTGGCGCGTGGACGAGCACTGAGAGGTTGAGCGAGGGAGGAAGAGGGAGGGACGACGGGAGATTTGGCGGGCTGAGGGAGGGGTGTGACGATGCCTACTTCGGAAGCCCAGTTATGGAAGCCAAGCACACCATTAATGCTAGCGCTGACAGGTTCAGCTGAGCGAGTGGGATTGGATGGGCCGAGGGTTGCTAGGTGATCCTAGAAGGGATTGATGTGTGAGTTGGTGGGAACGCGAAGTGATACGCGGCTGACACACCATCGATAGTGCGGGCAAATTTTTGGTTGGAATAGGTGGAGTCATGGAATCAAGGAAGAAGGAGGTGGGGTGCACGAATTCAAACGTCTGTTTGGTTGGGGTGGGCGGGATGGGCTGTCTAGCAGGGACGGAGGGAGGGTAAGAGGGCATGCCTCTAAATCGAGGATCGTCTGGGATGCACTCCTCGTCCTCCTCAGCGGAGGAAGGTTCTGGAGAGAGATCGTCGTTGTGCATGTTTTCGACGTCGTCTGTGAAGAAGCCGACGAACACGCTCATGACGAGCTGCTGTTCTTCGCCGGACATGTCGTCCCACTGATCTTCGCGGAGACGTGCGAGCTCAAGACGGCGTTCCCACTCTGCGCGGGCGGGCAGAGCGAGCTGCTGCGCTATGGCATCGAGCTTTTCAAAGAGCTCCATCTCGCGGAGCTTCTGGGTGTCCTTTGCGGACCCGAGGTTCTTGTATTTGACGAGAAGGTCTTTTTGGAGTTTCTCGACGAGTTTTTTCTTCTGTGGTTCGTACCACGCGTCCAAGAATTTGGACCATTCTTTGCGGACCTTTGTTGCGTCCGACTCGGGGGGGCCAGTGGGGGTGGGTTTGTGCTTTTCGCCGCGACGTTTCGGAGGCATAGTGGGAGGAGGAGGAAGATGACGCTACTACGACCGTTTTCTTTTTTTTTATCAAGCGAATTCTGATCTGAGCATGATAGGAACTTTTTGGAATACAAGGAACGAGTCGGAAATTCGTGTCTGACTCCCCTCTGCCTCGAGGCTCGCCTATTCTGGTACGGGGCAGTGTCTCGTTTCGTTTTTTTTTCTCATCCTCCCCTTCGCTAAAGCCGTGGAACATGCTCGGCTATTTCAATGAAAAGTTTACTACGTCGGACGAGTTGCTTGGATGTCGATTGCATGAAACGAAACGTCATGTCCTGATAGTGTCTGACTCTGAGCATGTGAGCAACGAATGTGAGCGTGAAATGAAGCACGGCACCTTGTCACTTAGCTAGCTAGTGTACCGATCGCGTGCGGTCGACGTCGACCTCGATAACCAGCAAGTATATCGCTATACCATTACTGCGTGCATTGACACGACGGTCACAGACACTCCCTCAAGGACATGCAACACCCCCCCTCGCAGCCCCAAAGCGCGACGCTCACCTCCGATCTAGAGCCCGACGACGGATGGAAACAATCGCTCAAGGTCAACATCGAAGCCGGCCTCCGCTCCATGGTCGACGAGGCCAAACAGAAACTCAACGACGAGCTCGCAAAGGGCATCATCGGCCCAGAACAACGAGACCGTTTGACCGCAGATCATCTCGCGACCCTCAAGACCATCCGTCTGCTCGCAGAGGAGCAGTTTCGCATCGCCCTCGAGCGCGAGCGTCAGGAGCGCCGTTGGGCTTCCGGCGGGCAGCTAGATCGGGCCTGGTCAGAGAGCATGATGAAAGAGCAACAGGCTATCATGGACAGGATAGAGCGAGAGAGGAAGAACAAGGACTCTGCGCCGTCCCCACCTTCTTTCCAGCCAGACCCACTACCCCCCCCCCCCCCCCCCCCCCCCCCCCCCCCCCCCCCCCCCCCCCCCACCCCCCCCCCCCCCCCAACACCCCCAGATAGCACTTCTTTCTTTGCTCGTCCCCCAACCTTGGACCGCGACGAGCCTGCTGCACCCCCAGAGGAGATCCCTTCATCCCGAAATACACGCAAGGTCCGTGCCGGATCCACTACCTCTATCGGTTCTTGGAAGCCCCCCTCCATCCTCGACTTCGACAAGTCCTTTTCAAAGCCATCGCCCATCTACGACGAACCCGAATCCATGCCACGCTCCGCTCGCACCCCTACCGATCCCCTCGATCCGACGCGCAAGGAGAGCATTCGACGCAAACCAAGCATGACTGCCAGACCCATCGTACAAGAGTTTTGGAAACCGTCCATCACCCAAGAAGAGGACGCGCAAATGTCTCGCACATTCACCCTTGCCAGACGGAGTAGCACCGCGAGCGCGACTTCCTCTTTCAAAGCGCCTTCCACCTTTAGCGCCACACTCATCGACCCCCTCGACGTCCTGTCCACCACCACCACCACCCCCAACAACAACAACATCGAGCGAGAGCGATCGAGCATTCATTCCGCCGATCAAGAGTGGGTCAGCCTCGATCGCGCCAGAGAAAGGGACAGAGAACGTGACCGATCAGGATACTACCCCGACGATCGTTCGGTGCATAGCATCAGTCTCTCCTCCATATCTCGTCCCAGCGTCCATGTCCCTCCTCCATCCGCGAGCCGCCCCATCGTCAACAAAAAGTCGTTCACTGTCGACGATGCTTTCCCTTCCCAGTCCAGTCCCAGACACTGGAATTCGGCCTCTCGATCCCCGTACGAGTCCCGCTGGGAGGGTTCGTCGCGTTCCCCCCAGACCCCGGACGAGCTCACCCGAAGTTGGCAGTCCTCTCAGCTCAGAGCGCGCTTTTCTTCACAAGACATGCGTCAGTTCTTCCAACAGGACGGCGGCTACCATGGTTCTCGCCATGTACACACTCACCACGAGGACTTTGAGGAGGACGGTTCCGAGGACGGTTTCGATAACAGAAGCTGGCGAACGCGCGATTACACAGAACGCCGCATACAGGATATCGAGGAAGGTTTACGCAAACGCGAAGAGGCTGCCAACAAACGCGAGGAGGAGCTCGCCAAAAAAGCAGAAGAACTCAAACGGGATGACGAGGCCAGGAAGAAATTCCTCGAGGAGCAGCAGCGCGAGGACGAAGCCCGGAGATTAGAGGAAGAAGCGAAACAGAGGGACCAAGACGAAACAGAACGCAAGGAAGCAGAACTTTGCAGAAAGGAAGAGGAGGCCCGACAAAGGGAAAGGGATCTAGCAATGAAGGTCGAAGAGGCGAGGAAAAAGGAACAAGATGCCGAGAGAAAAGAACGGGAGACAAGGAAGAAGGAAGAAGAAGTCAAACGAAAGGAGAAGGAGGCTAAACGGAAAGAGGAGGAAGTCATGAAGAAGGAACGGGAGGCGAACTCGAGGGCAATGGAGGCTAGGCGAAAGCAAGAAGAGGCCAGGCTGAAAGAGGAAGAGGTCAAGACGTTGGAAGAGGAAGTGAGGCGCAAAGAGTTCGAGGCCAGGCGGAATCAAGAAGAGGCAGAGCGGAAGGAAGAAGAGGCGAAACGCAGAGCCGATGAGGCGACCCAGAGAGCGGAAGAAGCGCAACGCAGAGAGGAGGAGGCGAAACAGAGAGCGGAAGAAAGCCGGAAGAAAGAGGAGGAGTTGCGCAGAAGAGAAGACGACATAAGACGCAGGGAAGAAGACCTCAACCGTAGGGAGGCAGACATGCGTCGCAGGGAGGACGGCAGGTTGCAGGACGATTTCCGAAAACGAGAGGAAGAAATACGTCGCCAGAGAACAGAAGAGAGGAAAAAACAGGAGGTCTGGGAAACATGGCCGCAGGAGACCTTTCGACCTACCCCTTCACCTCAGGCGCCTAATCCGTCGGGTCCCTGGCCAATCCCTAGCCGCACAGAACGTAGCGCATCCGCCGCAGTAAATTCACCTGTTGATCGGATGAGCTCGAGCAACTTTGGTCGTAGCAATTCTACCAGTGCTTGGTCGTCGGCGTCCACGCGACCGACTTCGACCCCCAGTACCCAACCATCGAGTACTCCCAAACCAACAGGACCAGCAACGCCGACTTCTAAGCCTCCGACGAGCAGCACTCCGAATACACCGTTCACAGAGGCTGAATTCCACCGACGACAGGCTGAGCAAGCTCAACAACGCGAAGAGCAATTTAGACGTGAGCAAGCGAGGCTGGCCATGCAGGACCACGAGAGGCAAACCAAGGCAGGCAAAACCATGTCCAAAGAAGAAGTCGTCAAGCTGTTTGAAGCGCATCGTGGCCAGTGGGACAAGATCCAGACGTTAGGGTCGCTGATCTGGGAAGACTTTCCGTGGCCCATGTTCAAGCGCCCAAAGGGTCCTGACGACCTGACTTCCCCTGCCATCACCGCATACATGCTGTCGACGGTCCACCCTCAGGACAGAGCTACGAAGGAGCGCATCAAGGACAACATTCGAAGATGGCACCCTGACCGGTTCAACTCTCAACTCCTACCGAAAGTTAAGGAGAACGAAAGGGAGCGAGTCTCTGAAGGCGCCGGGACAGTGGCAAGGATACTCAACGACCTCTTGCGCATGCACTCACAAGACACGTTCTGACATACGAAGGAGTGAGTATCTGACCTTGCCAACTCTCGCATGATCGGAGCTTACTGCGTCCTATAGCTTAAACCATCATGCACTATGATACCCCATATATCAAGCTTCATCTGTATGCATATATCAGCACCCAGGACACATGTCACTACCCCGTAGGAAGAAATGTTGTATGTACCATACTTCGGGCATCGTCTGCGGCACCCTGAGAAATAGTTTTCTGTCTTTGAAAGCTCACTCGTAGCGACGAGGACAAACCTTGTGGGGCGAATTACCAACGACAACTTGAACACCCCCGCCCCCGCGGCCCGAGGGATCGGGTGTCACCTACAAAAGTCATGCACATAGTAATAAGCTGATGTTCATGGTATCTGGTGAACTAGTGGAAACTGATGCAAGATCAATATGAAGATATAGGGAGACGTAGTCTTCACTAACTATCACCAACTCGTTCAGTTTCTCATTACACCTCCATATCCTCACTGTGACAGCTTCACAACCCTCTTGCTCTGGTAATTCATGAAGAAGATACCCAAGAACATGAGCAAAGCGTTCATGGCCATCTAAACCTTTTGACTTAGCCTCAGTCTCAAAGCTGATAGCAATTCTGTATGCTTCTAAAACCTCAGTATCTTTGCTGATATCTGAAGTGGGCTCCCCACTTCAAACATCAGCAAAGATGCTGAGGGCTGAATTGCTGTCAGCTCCATCACTAGCAGACTGTGGGAAATGACCTGTTGCAGTCAGCAGTGTTGCTACATTGCTACTCAGGTGGTAGTAGTAGGCATCAACAGCATCAGAAGGATGCATTGCTTAGGCCATGAACATACCAATATTTGATGGGTGGAGGAGAGATAGTTTGTAACTCCGACTCGTCAACGTAATGAACGCAAATGAGGTTCAGGAAACACATTAATGCACAGATCAGTTCTAGTTCACCAGCTCCACCTAGACAGTGCAAAAGATACAAAACGCCTTTACATATTCTCCCCTCATGGATAGCAACTGGAGGACTCGACGCCAAAGTACGTACCAAGCCCATATTCAACCCTACTTCGAGTTCCGAACGCTCAAATCGTCCACCCAAATCACTCTGCACCCTTAGTATGCGCACCGGGCCTGTGCTCACCACTTCAAATGGGCCTGGAAGATGGCTAGCAACGATGAAAGTATCTGATCTGGGATCTTAATTCGTTCGCAATATTTTGTTATCTTATATTCTCATCCCTCGACATGGAATAGGTCAGGCCGGGGCGAGGTCTTCGGTTCGAACGAAATTAACATTGAAATTAGAGACTGATAAAGCGACTACCGGTTCATGAAAATGGTACGTACTTCCTCCTTGCATATTCATTCTCCACATGCATTGTCTCGCAGACGTGGTAGACATTGTTTGGGCACCTGAAGACCGCTACCTTGCGTCTGTCGGGTTGGACTCAAAAGTCACCATCTGATATGGGTATGCGCTGGGTAAGTACACTTACTGCTTGGTGTTCACATTCGTATCACCCTAGAACGGACAGGAAAGCTGAACCAACATAATGAATTCGTCAAGGGTGTTTGTTTCGAATGATTTTGACAGCATCATCGTCATTCTGCGCAGCCGCATAGCAAGACGGTCCAGTGAACGTGTATGTGCACACGGGTAGAAGGTAAGCTAGATCAAATTGCTTGCTGGTGGACTGAGTTGATCTCGAACGAAAGGATCACGCCGACGCTGAGCCTAGGTTCGCCATGTACGATGATATCAAATAACAAAACGGCACTTCTTTCTGTTGACTGCCTCTGGGAGGCTCAGTTGTATGTGGGTCGACCATCTCGTGGACACATCTTTCAATGACCATTCGCTAGAAACGTCAAGTCGCAAGCCGCGTGTTTGCCTTCCACTAATGTCGACTCATTACTAAGACACTCTGCCACCATTCGGTCGAATGGTGCGCTCGTGGTTCAAATGTTCAACCGGAGTCACGTACTCTTTCGATGCTCAACTTTGTTCGTGGATTAAACTCAGCGAACGGTGGTGGGCTGAGGGTTTGGATGTCTGGCAAGGCTGGCAGCGTGTTAACAAAGAGATTGTTGCCTCGACCGAAGGACCCATCAGTAGCACGGCAAGGACGACGGAGCACAAGGAACGACCAGAGTGGTGGAACATGGCGCTGACGCTTGGCCATCTCGAGTCGAAAATGCACGCTACGAAAGCGCCCGATAGTCCGTCAGAATACAAGCGGGTGCTGCTCTTGTATGCCAGGAAGATTGCAGACGAAGGATTCAGAGTAAGGGGACTGGCGCTGATTAAGGGTTTGTTTGGTCCGATGTTCTGGTGGGTGCCTTTTTGGGCGAATGTGTATGCATGATTAACGGTGATGTACACAGGCGTCCCAGGAGAGAGGTGTCCTACGGTAGTGGGTATGGTGAAACGCGAGCTGTTGTGGGAAGTTCTGTCGGTTTTCGGTGGGTTTTGTGCGCAGTCGTACGAATGGTTCTCATCCCACTGTTACCATCGAGAAGCAAGCCGTTGACGAAACTGACATTAGACTGGCAGGACATGTCGAAGAGGGCGACAAACGAAGAGATTACTTGATTGCATCGATCGCCCTATTGTGGACCATAGACTGGTGCACGGGCATCTTATCAGTTCCCTCACACACTAACTTCATCTACTTCGTGTCGAGCGTCCGCCTTCCGAAAAGCAGCTCGGACCTGCAACACGGCAGACTGGGAGTAACCGGAATACTGTTCGTGTATTTCCCGCAAGGTCGCCCAATCTATCAACCAGCCAGCGATATGTTCAAGAAGGCGCCGATTTTGATTGCAGACGGCACAGGGGAGACGGAACTGCGAGGCTTATGGTTCAGAACGTTCAGGTGTCCGGTCCATCGCCGTCATGGCTACCTCGTACGTGAGCTTGTTCGTTTCATTGGACGGTTCAAGAGCTTCAATGACTCCTTGGAAGCAATGAATGCTTGACTACTCCATCCAGGGTAGCTTGGGCCGCGTAGAAAACCGCTTTGGACGTTTCATCCGCTAGACGTTGCCTTTCCTCCGTTGGTGAAAGATCGACTTGACCTGTGAGGTTCAAAGCCTCGCGAGCGGCCCCAGCGGTACCCTTCATGAATCCGGTCAGGGCTAGATATGTATAATATTCTTCAAGGTGCATTTCTTGTTCCTCCACGTACATAAGCTATGTGCATTGCACCTCGTCCATCTTGGATACTTATCATCCGCTGCCAACAATGGGATTGGAACATTGATATGCAAGGCAGATCAAATGGGCCGACCCATCTCCCTGTTTCTGATCATTCATCCTATCGCTGGTAGGCCCTCGGCACTAGAGAAATCACTCTCCAGTGATGTTCTCAGTGAAAAAAGACACCAGAACTTCCATTTACTCGCCGATTTCGCTCAAGGTCAACCGCTGCGGGGCTGCCAGCGCATGAGTAGTGAGCCGACGCTCGCGTCACGCGTCACCGATCAAATCACTTAGAGTTTTAGTACAAGTAAGTACCCCTCGTGACGGTCGACGTGGCCATCATCTGTCCGAGTCAGCCTCTACATATCTCCTGTCACAACGTCCGGCGATCGCATATGTACTCGGTCCACAAATATGTCTCGGGTGACACGGCGGGCACACAAGTACGGTCAGATGCACATTTGCAAGCTGTGTCGGAACTTCTCCCCTGATCGTTACCTCAGCTCGATCAGTTGCTTTTTGGATGAGTTCAACTTGAAACGAATAGTACGCGTAATATGCACCAGCCTGAGGTAGATCACACTCTCATACTTGTGCATGTGCCTGCCAACTCGTTAGGTACTCGGGGACGTCGGGGACTGTTCCTGGAGCGTCTTGACGCTGATGAGACAAGTATGGTATAGTCTTTTTGTCTAAGGACACGCTGCGGCACGCACACGACCTGGGCGGGCCCCTCCCAGCGCCTCGCCCAGCATCGTCGTTCTCGATGCCAACTCACAAGAACTGACAGGGTGTGGTTCCACGAATGGGTTCTGCGTGTCCGCTTCTGCGATCACCCGCACACGGCCACTTGACACGTACTACCCTGTCCCAAATCGATACTTGTGTCTGCATTCGTTTTCACCCCAGGCTGGTGTTGTCTTGCCCCCCTTGCGTCCGCCGTTGATCAGATGATCAGGTAGAAATCGCAGGACGCTTGGAGTCGCCCACAGAGAGCTACAAAGAGACCAAAATAGGTCTAGCGCTTTTGTTTTCCGTGACGCGATACGATTGTTAAACGCGGCGAATTTTTATTTTGGAGGTATGTATGTACAACAAATGCGGGGCTGCCATCACGCTAAAATATAGGCAAACCTAGAATGTACCAACAACAATCATGACGTGGAATGGAAGCTTGCTGGCGCGAAGCCCCATATGTCTAGAATCAAAGTTTGTTTTTCCCAAGGAGTTGGTTCATTACGGGCAGCTGAGACAAGGTTGGGCCGTCGCAATCGGGCCTTCTTTTCTTAGCAGACCATGGGGTGCACATGTCACAATGATGCGATGCTCACTCCGAGTGAAGGACTCTCAGTTCGCCGTAATACGTCATCCAGGTCACATTTCCCAGACAACAATTGGGTATAGTGGCGTCTATATAAACCTATGGGGAACAACGTTCCCGCGAGACTCGACAGCGCAGTGATGGGATGATTAGACCGCCTCCGGCTCAGGTTATCGAGTGGCATGGACGGCTGCCCTGTATAGCTCTCCCTCTCACATCCACTCGCCTCGGGAACGCCGCGGAATGGCGAACGCATCGGACGTTACCGTCATACGCATCGTACATCCTGCGCCACTATCTCCAAGGGGCGGAAAGATCCCGTCTAGCGTGCTGTGTCAATGTGTGTGCAAGGCATCTCGGGAGAAAAAAAAAAGGGGGAAGGTTGGCTCATCAATCAACAGGTCGCCAGCCAAGTCGATCTTGGCAGCGTCGGGAGTTGGGACCCACCTTTCGACTTCGGTAGGCTAGCTGAGGTGCCGTTGGGCGTACGGTGTTGGCCTCGACTTTATTGTGTCATATGTGATCTCATAGTGTCATCAGTCACGCTCATAGATCGCCACAGGAGTGCTAGACGTAGTCAATCTGACGCAGGGCAAAAGCCTATCGAAGGATGCTGAGTCCCGATTGGCTGGCAGCCGCAGAGTGTGCTCAACCCGACGGCCCCGGCCCGAAGCAGTGGCAACAAGCTATAGCTAGCCGCCACGCGCGGCCCGGCGAGGATCCGTGCCATGGTTATCTGACGTCGCCCGCCACTAAGCAAGAAGACGTCGCGCCCCCCTCAAAATAAAGTATGGCAATGACGGACTTGGACGCCCCCCAGAGTGTTTTTAACTATCATCGACGCTACGACGCGACCGCGTTGAGCCCGAGCTCGAAACGAACAGGGCGAAGCATCCGTCGTTTGGTTCCGCGCAAGACTGCTTCGAAAGGGTCGCGAAGCCCGCCCCGCCTCGCCGCTAGGTTCTTCGTATGTACTTGAAGGGAACGGTGAGAGCTAAGTACTTGGAGTACGAAACCGATCCGCGGGCGCGTGTTGCTACGTCGGACGTTCTGCGAAGCCCGACCATCACGGCTGGTGTTGGACCATCGTCGCGTTTTTGACCCCAGCCAATGATCGCGTCGTGTGCGTATGCTCTGGCGCGTTCTCTTCCTGAAGCTCGTTAGACGGGCCAATGGCATCATGCTCTTGGACAGGTCACGCGTTCCGGGTGGACCAACACGCTCTTCCATTGAATCCGATCATGGCGAACCGTTCTCCTTCCAAAGTCCACATTTTCTATCATTTCTTTTGTTCCACATTTGCCCGTGGGCGTTCCGCACTACACCACTGATGAACCTTCAAAAGTCGACTGACAATTGAAGCAGGATGTCCTGGTGGGGCTTGTGCGCGTCGTGTGCTGCGGCGTGCCGCATCAGAAGATAGGTCGAGGACCAATGATGGATCATTCATATCAACTCATCATTGCATGCACACGCATACACGTGCACGCGCACGCCGCATCGCGATTTGTCCTCCGCTCGAAAAGGCAACGCACATGTCGGGGCGCGGTGATTACACGCTGTTCGACGTTCAATCTCCAGTAGGTTCGGGTCAGTACTTTTTTTTTTTTCAACGTGTCGCCGGTAGGCCCTGTTCGTCCGGAGAAACGTAGGCTGCTTCTTGGTCTTCCTTGCACTAGAGTTGGTGCGGCACCATCCGGATTTGAGTAGCTTCGTTGCCATCCCTCCAAGGTCCGATCGGGTCGTGGTTCGGCAGTATGCTATTGGACGGACGGACGGCGTGATTGCAATTCATTTGCCGTCTTTGACATACATACGTTTTTCTCTTCATCTCAGTTGCCGTTGGACGCCGTGGACTTTGTCAGGGCAGGTTTCCCCCCCGAGAGACGGCGCACGTACTTACGACGAGGGTGGCAGGAACGAGTCGGACGGCAGGCACAGCGTGGCGATTGTCAGAAAAAAAAAAAGCACTTGTCAATCGGCAAACTGCCGGTTTTGAGTGTACTAGCCCCAGCGGCGGGTAAAGTACGGCGGTTCGCGAGCACGCGTCGCGTCGCATGGCCACCACGCGACACGGCACGACGTGCTTCTGCCGCCCACTGCCGCACACAGACGCCCAAATGGCGGTTTAACGGGTTGGTTAGACTCGACGGTTTCAACATGCTTCTGTGCCCAGTACCGTGTTGACCGAGTTCTTGTGAGAGAAGGCCAGGTTTGTCGCTTGGTTGCGCAACGCTTAGCCAGCAGGCCGGGCCCCGTCAAGTCGGCATCTGGGTCGCAGAAAAAGTCACTAATTTTTTTTGGGGTCTAGACACCTCTTTTTTTTTTACCGGGTACTTGGCCCGGCACAGAGTGCGGAGGAGTGCGGTCCGACGAGACTGTGCGGGTGCACCTGATTGTACATACCATTCGTGGAATGAAAGCAGGGCATATGGTGAGTGCGTAGTGTCCGACTCGGAACTGATGAAGTGCCCCCGAGATACGACAAGCGTTGTACTATTTCGACGACACACGTGACAGTATTCTTTGATGGGTGATAGCGCGCCCACTGGGTTTTGGGACGGGGTTCCTGACCGCCGGGGATAGAACGATCGGTGGTGAACGGATTGAGCCCACAGATACCCATTCATCGAGAAGGTACTAAGACGAGGCAGTACGAGGCGACGGGATAAACAAGAATTTGTCATGTTGGATGTCCGTGACTGTATCAATCAAGTATGTACTCCTGGAAACCGTCTGCGATCGCGCCCTGTGGTTTCATGTTGAGTGGCATGTTCAGAGTGTACATATTTGATGGAGCGATAGTAAAGTTGACACGAATGAGCTGGGTGCAGATCTTGGTTTGGGAGCGGCAAACTAACAGCCAATCTCAGACAAGCGCTCCGCCACAGGGAGCCTGTGACGTTAGCGCGAATTTTTTTCATGACGAGGATTGAAGACCCTGAGGTGTTCCCTGAATTTATTAGCGGGTAACTAGAAAAGGAAAGAGGTGGCCATGGTTGAGGAAATAGTGCACAATATTGAACGGATATGGGTTGTGGAGTACAAAGGGCGAGCGTGGACGACAAAGTGTTGCCTGAAAATGAAGATGACGTTCTAATTCTGGGCAATTGGAGTGTGAGGGCATTGGAATGAATCTGGATAAAGATGGAGATATGGTGAGTGGTTCGGTTTGATATGCGGGGTGAAGAATCCCACGGTAGCTATAGCAGGGCTATCGCTTCCGTTGGCATTTGGCACCGAGCATCTAGAAAGAGTCCGAGGGATGCAAAGGGACAAGTGACAGAAAGGCTCTAGAACACTGTAAAGATAATTCACATTTGACCCGTATGAGATTTGCAGCAAGTTGAAGAGATGCAAGTCGAATGCAAGACGGATAGAGTATGGTCTGTAGTAGTATTGACAAGGATGGTGAAATGCAGGGTCATGTCGGCAAGTTTGGTTTGAATTGATCAAAGTGCACGGTTCAGAAAGGACAGCTTTTGCATAAGGCGTAACAGCGAGGTGACACAGGTCGATAGGCCATGTCGGTGTCAGGTTGTGACAGATCACAGTTGGCAGAGTGCCAATTTGCGAGTGACCGACGAGAGCGGCATTTATAATGAAATGGGGAAGGGACAGCGTGAGCGGGCTTCTCATGCATATTTACGGCGACTACGAGCGTGGACATGCGTTGCGGTACCGTGAAGTAAGCGCGGGATATTTGTCGGAGCCGGTGGCGATGCTTGTGGAGAGTAGTCGAGCGAGATCTGAAGCACGCACGGACAACGAGGAAGAAGACGAGTCGAGTTGGAAGTGGGACGGGGCGTGTTCTGGAACGGATTGGAAGTGGGACAGACTGAGGGGGGAAAAGGAAAGGAAGGGGGAGGATGAGGGTGAATGACGTAAGCAAGTGTGCATCACCGAGGGAATGGCTCGTTTAACGCGCCTACTCGAACGCGTCGCTTGCCAGCGTAGTAAGTACTTACCCTTACCCTTACCCTTAC
>JBBPMK010000079.1:0-49519 GCA_038090295.1 Boletus semigastroideus
GTGCTTCAAGTGCAAATGCTTGGACCACATCCACATCGACTGCTCCCAACACATTTGCACCTTCTGTCTCAAGCCCGCTCTGGGCCATCACATTTCAGAGTGCCCCTTCTGCACCTGCATCATCTGTGGCTGTCAAGGCCACGCGGAGGAGGACTGTTGGACCTGGCCTTGCATTGAGGACTCCATTGACCTCACCAACTACATGGTCAACGAGGGGGAGGACGACTAGGAATTATGACGGTGGTACGTCATCCTTAGAAGAGTGGGGCTAATGTTACGATATTCCACTCCCGTGTCAATTTCTCTCCTTTCTTGCCTTATCCATTCTTGTTTCTATTAGTGGACTCTATTTTCAATTCACGGTAACCTTCTCTCATGGTTACCCGCAGTCTGATCCTTCTTCATTATGGTTGTGACAGCTGTCATACAGCATTCCCCTTTTGGCCGCATTGCCCCTTTCCGCTCTTCCACGACCGGCTTCCCCTTGTTCCGCTTCCTAGTGTTCCGCTGTCATCCTTGCGCAGTACCCTTCCCTTTTATTCCAGTACTCCGCTTATACCATACCTGGCCTGGTCCGTGCACCCTCTAACACCATATAAATACCGAGCCACATGTACCATATATCTTAAGCTAATTCTACACAATCTTCTCTGTGTTCATTCCTGTGGGCTTCCGCATTCAAGGCTCTCTCCTTCGGCTTCCACCCCTGGGACTTGCGCGCTTTCTTGCATCTGCATAGAACCGGCACTACACATCAGTTATAGACCTGTTGGCATAGTCTGCCTTCTAGTGTTGCACTGATACCGCCTTTGGCCCACCATCGCCTTACGAGCGGCTCTATCAAACAGGCATCCCCTTTTACCTCGTCTGCTTGTTATCACTTCGCAGGACTTCGGTTCGCAGTGAGCATAACAAAAATGTTGTTCATCAGCTGCACTGTAGGAGGGACAGAGGAACTGTGGTACTTGCCACTCGACAGAGCACGTGAAGAATTGCTCGACATACTCATCCTCCTCACTATCCTTGATGGAGATGACATCTTCGTCGTCTTCATCATAAATGTCCATGGGAACGTTGGTGGAGGAGGGAGATGGCCTGCCGATCCGCTCTTGGAGGGTCTGGAATGGACCCTGGTCCCCAAAAGCAGAGTGCTGGCATTGATGTTATGCTCACTGCGAACTCTTGATGTCCAGCGAAGTGAGGAAGCTAAGAGAGGCTTCATCCTAGATGTGTAGACTTCCTGTGGCCAACACGTCCCGAGCAAAGGAGAGGGTTACGCTCACTGCGAACTCTTGATGTCCGGTGAAGTGAGGAAGCTAAGGAGGGGACGAGAGGTGGAGGGGTCGTGGTGACGGTAGACCCCTACTAGCATGGTGGCGCGACAAAGGAAGTCAGACAACAGAGCAGGGAAGATCTAGGGGATGCTATACGACTAGCCCGGGCGGTTACCCAAGAAAGCAGCCCGGCAACTAGAAGCGGTGGATGCCCATTTGATAAGGTCCGTCTGAGAGGATGGTGGCTCAAGGCGGAGGCCCAGCACAACCCAGAGGGTGGACTACACCCGAGGGTCTATAACTGCAGGCGCGAAGTACGGCTCTTTGAAGAGGTCATGAAACTAGGTGACAATGAAGTCTGAGAGAGGGACGAGCTCAGAGACAGATCCTAGCCAGTACACCAATAGAACGCAGAAGAATGTATAGAATTAGCTTGAGGTTATACAGTACAGGAAGGACTGTATATATAGTGTCTAGCTCAAGCTATGACTAAGCAGAAGTTCTTCTATATAAGGTAAAACCCTTGTCTGCGCAGCAAGGAAGGGTAAAGGGGATCCGAAGGATCAAAAGGGGTGCAGCAGGTGAAATGACATATCCTGATGGGATCAGAAAGGAACGAGGATCGATGGATCAAAGGATCAAAGGATCATACCCCATCAGTGAGTCAACGGGACTGGTAGAGATCGGCGGTCCTGTCAGGAAGGTAAAATATGGAAGTCCGTTATATAAGGTAAAACCCTTGTCTGTGCAGCAAGGAAGGGTAAAGGGGATCCGAAGGATCAAAAGGGGTGCAGCAAGGTGAAATGACATATCCTGATGGGATCAGGAAGGAACGAGGATCGATGGATCAAAGGATCAAAGGATTGTACCCCATCAGTGAGTCAACGGGACCGGTAGTGCCAAGATGGGATCTTGGACATATTATATCGGCGGTCCTGTCAAGAAGGTGAAATACGGAAGTCTGCTTGTCCTAGAAGGGAAATGCAAATGACAAGCGGAGACAATAGAGGGAGTCCGGTTAAGGTTCCAGATCCGACGGAGAGTCCTAAAGTAAGATGACACTGCCTGTCTGGGAGGCCTTACGTGTCCAGGTCCGGAAGGGTCCGGACCAATCATGATGCCGCCTTATAGGGAAGGGCTGCCAGGGTTGTGATGTGCTGCCTAGTGTGAGGACTTATGCATCCCAAGAGGTGCTGCTTCATGGGAGGAAGGCTGATGCGTACTGGGGAGGAGGTAGGAGGAGGAGGTCTTCTGGTCGCCCCGAGTCCCCGAGCATACCCAGTAAAGGGTTGGGACAAGTGTGGTGATCTGAGGGTTGGCTATTCCCTCTGGGGTAGTTAGGAAGACGAGGAAAAGAAAGAAAAGTACAGGTGCTCATTACTGGGTGTTCAGTTGGTGTCTGAATCCAATCCAGTTCGAGGCCAAACTGTAACAATTGATGCCGGCGGTTGACAATGGGATCGAGGCGGCGGAGGATCTGAGGGGTCACCAGGGCCCCAATACGGTCGGCAAGTGATATTGTTGCCATGGTATGAGGAAAGGCAGGAGGTCCACCATGAATGTGTGTGCCCTTTGTATGGGCGAGTGAGCGAGGGTCATGGGAAGGTGGAGAGAGTGGGTTGGGGACATAGACAGGGTCAATGACAGGCGTCTCATCAAGGAAGTTGGTGAAGGTGAAGAAGGCGGTGGAGGTGTCAGCAGCATTGTTGCAGCATTCCTGACACTGGTTGTTGGCCTTGTCTGAGCACTCACCTTTGCATCGGTTCTTCTTCTTCTTCCCCTTGCTGCCATCGCCCTGGCCCTAAGAGGAGCCCTCCCCCTTGTTCTGCTGTTGCTACTGCGAGAACTGGGGATCCTCCCCCTTGTGCTTGACCTGAGAGGCCTTGTGCACCTGCGACTGCTGTGGTTGGGCCAGCTTACATGTGTTGATGTATTGTTGCCACGCGGCGGCAGTGAATTTCTCCAACCTATCGAGGTTGGGAATGGCTCAGTTGGCCTTCTGGCCTTCAGTCTCCACTGACTCTATTTGGACAGTGGTGGTGTTGAGGAGCTGGGTGGCATAGTGTGGGAGCTTTGCCACAATCCACATGGATTGGACATTTGCAGGAATGGAGTACTCCAGCTGGTCCAGAAGGGTGAAGTGGGCCCTAGCCTTTGAGAAGGTCTGGGCTGGGTGGTTGTTCTCCAGGAAGGAGAGCGAGAGGAGGGCCTTAAACTCTGTATAGGCAGAGGTGAGAGAGGGGACATTGTAGGCATCCTTGAGCTTGTTCCAGAGGGTGAGGGCAATGAGAGTGTTGCTGTATTGGTTTGCAATGTGACCATCGACTTTGAGGAAGATGATGCCCAGCGCCTTGTCATTGTTCTCATCCTGAATGTCCTGGAGCTTCTCCTGCTCCACGACGACATCAGCAGCATCAGTGGCAGCAGTGTCAGAGGGGCAGTGATGGTTCATTTTGGTTCAGAAGCCCTGGAAGCGGAGGAAGGCCTCCATCTGCTGAGCCCAACACTTGTAGTTGGGTCCGGAGAGAGTGGGGATGGTGGAGTAGGAGGAAGACATTGTTAAAGATCTGGATGAAGGACGTCAGCTCAGTGTTAATGAAAATATAGAGAGGGAAGCAGTGAGCTGCATTGCTGAATGTCGTTCAGAGTCAGGATCTTGGGGTGACATAGTCTCCCCATGTTCCTCATCTGTGACCTTCATTGAAAGCATTTCTGCATTGACAACTTTCAAGGCGTTTCTGCACAAGAATGGTTTACATTCCAGGAAATTTACCACTGGTGTCAATAGGCATTTCTGCACAAATTGACTAACCAGGGCTCATAACCTGTTGATATGGCACATATACTACTGGGAAGACACCAGTGGATTACTTACCTGGGTTGTAGATGGTGAAGGCTGAAAGCACAGATGGTGTGGTTAGAAGTCAAAAGAGTTCTGATGTATTCAAACTCAGTTTTGGTTTAAATACATGAGTGCTATATTACATAATACTATCTAAATATAGTAGTTGTACATAGCGTACTTCAACACCAAGCTTGGAATACAAATATTGGACAGGTAAGTGAACCATTGAATCACCCACTTCCCTCACAACCGAATTCTCCCATGGCACGGCGGCGGCATCCATGAAGGCGATCGCAGATATGCCCACACATAGGCTAGCAACCCGCTGTGAGCCCTGACCAAGCCCAGTGTCAGTCGTCCACTTGGACTCTGTCAGATCCACCGACGGCCAAAAGAATCAGTGATCACACCTGTATATAGTTCTTTAGCCGGACGATACAACAGAGTGCAAATCTGAAGACATGACAGAGAGACAGTGACAGATATGATTCACATGCAGAGTCAGGACTCAGGACTCAAAGTCAAAGGGGGTAAAAGTCAGTGATGTATGATTCACATTTATATCAACCATCCCAAAGTTCATCTGCACTTCTCACCAACGCTACAGGTATTACCCTCACTCCACCCACTCAATGATAGATGAGCATGGCATAAATGCCAAGAGGCATGTTGACCATAATTGTCAAGGTCTTAGCTGGCGAAACCTGTGGATACTGTGCGATGATCGCAACAAACAACAGGAAATGAAGAGTCAGAATCAGCAAACAAAGGTCACCTCATCATGACACAGCTGCATGGTTACATGCCGAAGGGCGGATGCAGTTATTCAGTGAAAGGGATGGAGAGTAGCTTATACATTACTTGCAGACATCCCCTGTCACCCTAACAAAAAGGTCTGAGGTAGTCTCGAAACCAGACGCCTAGGAAGGACCCGTCCAAAAAGGGACAGGTTGTGTAAACCCTTCCTAGAACGTCTGGAGACTTTTGACAGGCGACTATATCATCATGACACCTGTCACAAAAGTCACAGTCCGCATATGAGGGCTGCTGCAATAATCTATAATTTTTCATAATTATTACTGCTCATCTTCATGTATCCCCTCACTTAATGTCGACACTCCTTTCACAATGTTCCACTCATTCAGCACAATTAAGCTATCTTGTTCTAATCTAGAAAAACCTCATAATTCCGCTTTGCAGACCTCAGGTTATTGCAGTGATTCCACATGTCAGGTGCTGAGTAATGCATGCATCATGTGTTGCAATCAAGAACCCTATAAGTGGCAACTAGATGCTGCAGAGGCATTCGAGAGAGGTGCTTGCACCAGTGGCACATGGAGTGGTGCTTCCAGGTGAGCATGGAAGTCTGTACCAATGCTTGAGAATTGATGGGAATTCTTCACTGACCATCAGCACAGTCCACTTGTAGTTGATTTTCTTGTTCTCCATGCATTCTTGGTTACTCCAGCTCAAAAGGTCAAGAAAGAGTGGCAGATCAAGGCCAAGGGATTCCATGTAGGCCAGGACATCCAAGACCTTGCCACATGCTGATCCAGGTACAAGCTGTGCATGAAGGTGGGAAGTGTGTGCATGTTGAATTGGTAGGTTTTTCAGTTGGACCGGTACTTGGGATCAAGCTCAAATGCAAGGCAAGGTTAGGGGTGATCAAATGAGCACAGTGAGAAATTGATTTGGTTGTCATCCAGTGTGTTGATGGCATTGATAGAGTAGTATCATGGAGTGGTTGTTGTGATCTTGAGCAAGTGTTGAATGTGCATGCATGCACCATGCCAGCATGACTCAGAGGGGGTTAGCTAAGTGGATTAGAAATTTTATAATTTTTAACTCTAAATATGGACATGGCAATGACAGGCATGAATGATGTCATAGTTGCCTGTCAAAAGTATCCAGATGTTCTAGGAAGGGTTGCCAAGTAAGCAGGCAGCACAATTGAAAGATGGCTCCCATCAATTGCACCAACTGTATCATTGAAGTATGGCCAAAACTTCTTGTTTGAGCATATTTTTGGAGAGATACCATTGGTGCCAGGTGGTCTAACATAAGTGGTGAAGAATCATCATGACAAGAAAATCTTAACCATCTTGTGGAAGTACCTAGCAAGTTGGTTAGCTTGTATATAACAAGAGTAGGTTAGTGTACTGTGAAATGGTGTCATTTGACCATTGGAACTGCTCACCTATGTGCCTTGAAGGAATCCAGTGACACAGGTATATAGAAAAATTGCTAGCTGCTCTTCCAATGAAACAGACCTTGCATTTGAATATCCATAGCTTCTGAGGATCATAACAAGTTCTTCGAAAAGGTCTGCACTCATGCCAAGTTCATTTTGGATGTGATCCAGATGGCCAGTCAATAACTCTAGTACCTAGCCTTTGCTGGAAAGTATAGAGGTGTGGTACAGTTCTGGGTCCTTGTACAGAGTAGAAACTGAGAAAACAAAGGCAACTACAGCACACATGATGATGTTGAGGAGGAGGGTCATATACTGGATGAGCCTGCAGCACTGTTCATGTCATAGAGGGGGCATGATAGTTGGGCAATCAATCATATCAGTGAGCTTGATCTACAATTTTGGACAGAGCCTCAAAGCAGGGTCAATGATCACAGCCAAGATGGTATGCTTAGTCAATTATAACCAAATCAACTATCCTACCCACTTGACATCTCAAACAGAGCCTTATGCTACCTGGAATGTCAAAATCTAAGTATTCTTTAATTATCTTTCATTACTCAGATTCTAGATTGTGTTATCACATGATCTTTCGGACTAATGTCCTGGTTACACTATCACATTTTAGTCATCTCTTATTCATCTCTGATAAGAGCTTTTTATGCTATTGGTAGATAAGAACTTTCTTCCCATTGACTCATTACCTATGACTTGTTCTTATCTCCCTTCTATCCTTTTACAGTAAAGCGGTGCTATCCTGTAAAGAGTACTTAAGGAGAGCTTCCTCACTCACTCTCCTTATCCTGAATCCTACTCTCTTGATTCATCATCTGCTGTTCCTAGCACTCTATCAAGCTCGCTTCTACTAGTCTTCGCTCTAGTGAGTAACTCCCACTAGACCATAACTATCCTCTCCAGTCACCACTCTTGTTGTGACTCCTACCATCTGTCGAAATCTGAGTATTCTTCAATTATCTTTTATTATTCAGATTCTAGATTGTGTTGTCACATGATCTTTCAGACTAATGTCCCAGTTACACTATCACATTTAGTCATCTCTTATTCATCCTTGATAAGAGCTTTTTATGCTATTGGTAGATAAGAACTTTATTCCCATTGACTTATTACCTATGACTCATTCTTATCTCCCTTCTATCCTTTTACAGTAAAGCGGTGCTGTCCTGTAAACACTACTTAAGGAGAGCTCCTTCACTCGCTCTCCTCATCCTGAATCTTACCCTCTTGATTCATCATCTGCTACACCAAGCACTCTCTCAAGCTCGCATCTACTAGTTCTCTATCTAGTGAGTATCTCCCACTAGACCATAACTATCCTCTCCAGTCACCACTCTTGTTGTGACTCCTACCATCCTCAGTGGTAGAGAAAGCGGAGTACTTGGAAACTTCGTTAGCAAGGGACTCGGCAAGATTCGGGCTGTCCGCAGGAAGCTGCCACTGACAGTTCGGTTTCCGCATCATCATGATCGCGCTTGCGGACTTGCACAGTTGAGCATCCATCGGACCAACGAAGGGTTAGGCTGAGTGACAGAAACGTACTCATGAAATGTAAAGGTTGTCCACACAAGTGCTCGATGGCTGTGAGGGGCGATAGCTAGCACAGCTCGACGCAGAACAACTGCCCGGCTTCAAACAACGAGGAAATCAGGGAAAAGACGTACTAGTGGTGCGGCAAAGACTACTGTTTCTTAGTCAAGTCGTTTTAAACACGTCAGCGACAACGATGGTTTGATTAGGAAGGTATTTCAACGACAATAAAGCAAATTTACAACATGGTACCAGCGTTCACCCATGTTTGAGTCGTGTACTTGTTTCATGGAAGAGTGCGGCAAACTGGCGTGCAACCTGTCACGTTCCTGAGTCGTGTTGGTTGACAACCCTGACAGAGGGACTTATCCCAAAGAAATTATCAGAGAGTAATCTTACCATTTCTATCAGCTGTCTGCCAATGAATCTTGTGTCGGAACCTTCGGAGGATCGGGATAACTTGGAGTGACAATCACATCGCCCTCGTATCTCATCCTTGGCGACCTGCGCAACAAAGGAATTGTGGCGCGCGCACAACAGGGAATGCGGCCCCGCCACTCTCTCATGACCAACGTTCCTGCAGATATGTACCGAGAAGTGGGGGGGGCCTACTGCTAACATCTTTCGGGCGGGACGCGTCTCGACGGAAACGATTCTCCCCGTGCCGCCCAACAGCTTCCCAGCCATCTGAGCCAGGCCACGAGATCCCTGTTGGAAATGGAATGCCTCGTACCCCCAATCAGAGTGTCGCGCATCTTGCGCTTTCCTCCCTCGACCGCGTCGTGACATGAGATGCTAGCGTCCGCTTTGCCGCGTTTCATACGCTTCTCGGAGGGAAGGCGGTTCAAGCGTCCGGATCAGCAGCGTTGGCCTATGTCTCGCACCGAGAGGGACGGCGTCGTACGTCACACGTCAGATCCACCACGGATGGAGCGCATTGAAGCACGTGCGTATCGCACGTCGATACTGTTTAGTGTTACAGTGACCCTACATGACACATGACCTAAGTAACGAGAACGGAACGAGGACCAAAATGCATAAAATGAAAAGAAAAAAAATTCCACATACGAAAGCACAGAATATAAAACATGTTGAAAAGAGAGAGCGCATACAGTACGACGCTTGAATAAACAACAAAAAAGGCACCAGGCCGACTGACCTCCCAGCGGCGTGACCGTTACCGATTCCGATACCCAAACCCTTCGAAATACCCAGAGTCCCGCATGAACGACGTCCAGCGTTCGTCCAGGCGCGACTCCTGACTGACCAATCCAAGCTCGGTCAGCTCGGGGGGTGCTGCGGGGTGGGGCTGAGGCGGTTGCGATGGCTGCGGCCGTGGCTGTTGATAGGGTGACGCCGACGGCGGTACTTCGTACGCGTGTGGATGGTGGTTCGGATAGCCGTGTGGATCAGCCCTGCTCGGCGCAGGATAAGCCGTTGACCCGAACGGCGTGGGGACGCCGGAAGATTGCTGGCCCCATGCATAGGACGATGTCGATGCCGTCGAGTGTTCGTGCGTCGAATGGTGAGGAGGGGGTTGCGGTTGAGGCGTGGGTGCCAGCGAAGGAGGTGGGTGTTGTGGTGTATATGGGTAGTGGGATCGGCGAGGAGGTCGCCATTGTGGTACGACGGATGATGGCTGGACAGTCAAGTTACCATAGTCTGAATGCCGAGTGCCGGAATAGTGCATGTGGTCTTGCTCAGCGTGTGGTTGCCAGCGGTCGACAGAGGATGTCGATGTCTCGGGTCGATATAACTGCGAGACAGACGGCTCCGGATGGCTGTCCGAGAACGGTATAAACGCGGAACCACGCAACCCTTCAGGTGCTTGTTTCGACTTCGCCGACCGCCTCGTTGATACGAACCGCGTCCGCCCAGCAAAGATTTCCAGTTCGTCGTCGTCGCCCTCTTCTTTGACCAACCACTGTTGTCCCAACTGGGCAAACGGCTTCTCGTTCTGAGATGCAGCGAGCACGTTGTGCGCCTTCTCACTCAGTTTGGTCAGGATGGGCTGCAAAAAGGGTGGACCAGTGAGCACGACAGCCAGAGTTCACGTCAACCAATCTTACAAGCGCTTTCGCCGCCCTACGGCTATACTTTGCGACTTTCGAGAAAAGTATGCAGGCTTCATCGAGCTCCTTGATCGCATTGGAAGCCAGAGGCGAGCGAGGTCCGCGCGTGACAATAGTACCAAAGACGACCTGCCCCCAAAACGTCAACAAACCGATGACCGCGCAGGAATCGATCGCCGTACCGCTGCCGAGAAGCCATACTGCCAAGTGGACCAGAAACGCGCACATATATGGGGTAAACTTGCGTACTGCGCCTTTATCGTCCGGATGATGATCGATGACGCCCGATAAGTGGCGAGGAAGGACGGCGCGTATTGACTCTTCAGCGGATTGACGGGGCTCTCGATGATGGCCTGCGCAAAGAAGCTCCGATGTATGTGGAGCAAGACTAGTAGATGGCATGACCGCATGTCCAGGGCACTGAACGAGTACTACTTACTGACTTCCCGAGCGTGCGCCATGACAAAGCGGCCCATTGCCTCGGGGATCGACATGTCGTCCGTGGAGATGGTCGGCACCGGACTAGCTACCGACGAAGTGGCATGCGCCACATGTTCAGGTATAGGGAACTCCCGCACTTTGCGATCGAGCTCCATGATCGTGGCGTAGCTCGGTATTTCGGCTGTGAGCGTCCGTACGGCGACTTCTGCAACGCATTCGGCTGCAAAACGGTAATTCCATGTCTCGACTGCAAGCGTAGAAAAAGGGATGAGCTGATGGTGACCAGCAAAGCGCCCGACCACGTACATGCAGCATCTAGGTCTGGCTCCTTTTTCTCGCCGGTGTTCGCGCCCTGAGGATATCTGCAATCGACGTAAGCGCGAGAGAAACTAGGGGGTCTGCCTGTATCGAGGCTCTTCAGGTAGAGAAGCAAGGCGTCAGCCAGACAGGCATCAAATCCTACGACGTTTTACTTACCTGCCAGGCGTCCGCAACAAAGAGATCCCAAAAGAGAATCCGGCGGCGTTGCACATCCTTGTCAGGCAAGTTCCATCTTGTGCTATCCCGGTCTAACCCCACAGTCAGATCGCAACAGCCTTCTTAATCTAAATGGAATACCCACGGAGTCCAACCTGGCAGAATGGAAACGGTGAGCACCGACAAATGGGATTGTTCCCAGGAGATAAGACACACAGTTTGAGCAAGATGAGCGGCAAGAACGATCAATGACCATGTGGTCTCCATACTGGTTTCCTTTGCAGACAATTCATTTCCACTCATGGCGTTGTAGATACTGAGCAGATGAAGTGATTGAATGGTCTCCAAGGACGGTTTTTCTAGCACGGGTTGCAAACAAATAGCCGCACGTGCTATCTGATGGTAGTGCTCCGCCTCCGCATTCCCGGGATCTTGAGTGAGATCAACGAGTGCACCAATTGCGAAAACAAGGAAAAGCAGCGCAAGCTCATGGGAACTCTTGTTTTCATCCGTGGTCTTAGGGGGTCCATGAGAATAATATATCGGAAGGAGTTCGTCCATGATCTGATCCCTGGACACACCACGGAACAGCCAACCAGCCTGCCCACAATACGTTTGCGTGAGGTAACTGGCGCGTTCCCAATTTGGAAGGTGCCCTTCAATCAATTCACGAACAGCGCCTTTTGAACCCATTGGGGAAAACGGAAAAGCCTGCGAAAACATTCGAAGATCCTGAGGTAACGGGGGACTCTCCATGTTCCTTGCTGAATCTGGTGATGAAGAGCCCGTCCTGTCTTGCTGGGCCATGTTGTCAGACTAAGGAACGAGATGAACGTGGACGTTCGGCATATAAAAGAGGGGGGGACTTGCCATCAAAAGACACTTGACATAAAAGCGGGGATCTAAGTTAAATAACATCTAAACGTACACCATCGTCAAGGGGAAACTCACCTCCGATCCGCCGGTAGGTCCAAAAAAGCGCGATATACCGTGGTCGGTAATTGAGAGTGTTCCAAATGTGTCCAGCACTTCTGGGGGGTGGCCTGGGGTACCGGAATCCTCGGGTGGGGTGAACGATTCGTCATCTTGATGATTGACAGCCAAAAGGTCTTCGCGAAGGAGCGGGTGAGACTCGGTCGAGTGCTGAGACTGGAGGTCGCTTAGAGCATCTTCAAGTTGCCGGATCCGCTCGCTCATTTTGGCTATCCGGCGATGAAGATGCTCGGTGGCCGCGAGAACAAACCTAACGTGAGGAACTTAGATGATTGCCGGCAAAGAAAGGTCACATTGTCATACCGGGTTCCTTGGCCAGTAGAGAGGCTTCCTGTGTGACGAAAGCGCACGATTATGTGCGTGAAAGGCTCGGATAATGCAAGAACGAACCATTAGGACACAAAGCTGCGCAACCCCTCCTCTGCGTGAGAGCGACGTGAGCAATGTCGGGTGGCACAAGCGACGGGAGAAGCTGGATAACACACCTGGCATGATTGGCAGGGGATTTGCTTGTCGCACTTTATCTTGAGTCTGGGGTGGGAGTGCCGTTTGGTTAGAATGTGGCAAGGGATTGGTGCATAACATGCGCGGTGATCGCACCTCCTACACTCAGCACACGAGATCTGACCATTATTCCTCTTCTGTTCTATTTCGCGAGCGTGGCCTCCGTCAAATCTGTACTCCTCGACTTCTTTGCGGCTCGCTTTGCGTTTCAACTTGCCCTTGGTCGGTTCTGGAGGCATTGAAAGGAGCGGAGAGGCGAGGCTGGACTGTTAAACCAGGCTGCGCGGTTCTCGCCTGGGAGAAGGTTAAAAGGTGCCGTGCGGTGTGAAAATCCAACGGCACATTCAAGGGACTACAACATCCAGGGTCAATCAAAAAAATAACATGCGATTGACCAGAAAATAGTTGTTATCTAAATACTATCCAGGCTTGCAATGCAGGGCCATCATGATCAACCATCTGTACTGTACATCCTTACTGTACTACTTGGAGAGAAGTACTTGCCAACTCGACGTCGTTGCTTCAGCGTTGTCTTACATAAAAAAAATAACCCTCGTGTAACAGATTTCATACCCAGCGGCATCATACTGTATATCACCAAGCAACCTGCTCTCGAGTGTCTGCGACCCAAGTATACCATGGATATCCTTACAACGCGCGGACCCCAGCTAGCTAACTGCAGACTCACCTGTGAGCAGGAGCGTCACTCAACAATTCAATGGGCTCAAAACCCTCTCGATTCGTTTCGGGGGTTCCAACCGATAGGCTAGAAACGAGGGTTGGTAGAAATGCATCCTCGGCTCGCTCCGTTCAAAAATCGGCTGTGTTTATACGCCATCGCAGTGCATAGTCTATTGCCACCGCAGCCTCAAAGCGTCACGCAAAAACAAACGCGACGCGCCATAATGACGGATGGACCACCCAATGCGCACGAGCATCATTGGGAGCAGCCCATCGAACGTCTGGGTTTAAACGACCGCAGTGGCTACTCGAACGGAGGACAGATAGATGCGGACATAGCCTGACGTCAGAGCTGCGCAGGAAAGCTCTCGACAGAAAATCGCTATGATCCCGCAGGCACTGTGGTGGTATTCACTATCGTCACGCCTTAAAGAGGCAGTGTCTATATCATATGATGTCAGTGCTGCAGCTGCAGCTAAGTGGACAGTGTCTGGAAGGATTCCGGTGGCCAGCGCAGATAATGAACTCCACTGCAATGCATTGCCGGATGTCCGCTTTAGATCATGCAGAAGAGCCATTCTTCAGGCACTAGAAGACTCAAGAGGACCTGGGGAAGAAGTGGCCATTGTCGTTGCCCATCTATTGGATGGGGAAGGGGTATGGGGAGCTTCTTATCGGTGACCCGGCAGCGCTAGTAGACTATAATCTCCGTGGAATGAAAGGGGAAGTTTGGGGCAACGGATGGAACCTACCATCAGGCGCATAATATGTCATGATGTCTGAGTTGTCGTCTGAGTTCTACCACCTGAGGAAGTGATGACATTGCGAGAGTACTTCGAATGAAACGGCGTAAAGAGCGGGGTCAAACATACCAATCTAACCAGCCTTCTGGTGTGGGGGGGAAGTTCGAGAAGAATCGCTGTGCCGAATATAGGTACAATGGTGGACAGGTGGACAACCAACCTCCACAATGCAAATTGTTGTGACGCATTTCACAACAAACAAAGCGGTGAGGTCTTTCGACGTCAAAAGGAGGTGCGGACGACAAGCGTTTGGTTCGTCAACCTTCGTCCCCTCCCCCTACAGTTTACCTTGTTCGTGCCAACCTCGCGTTACCATGTCTTGCTTCGAAAACGTCGTCCAACCATTTAGTCATGATCGTCCGGTATCGCATCGGCTGCAACGCCTCCCGTGCGGCAGGTGCCACACTGCAATTGAATACAGCGAAGGCACGGACTGGAGGGTCGTCAACGAGCTGGTGAACGAACACTATAAAGTTTGCCCAATGAAGCCACATGCAATCCTAGGCCACATGGCACGCACGCCCACTTCCCCGCCCAGCCCGGAGATCGCGTTGTCCCCACCAGTAGCCCCGGAACAACGTAGCGGCTCGAATCCGGCTACAAGCATTGTTGGCTCCCCCAACAATCCTTGGATCCCATCTAGAAGAAGGACGTTGGAGCAACGAAGGTTGGGACTCGAGCTAGACGAGTACGCAAAACACGTAACGGCAAAGAGCGTCGTTTGCGTAGGATGCCACAGGGTGATCAGCCTAGATAAGAGGTCGGACTATTATCCTGGCTTGTGGAACAAGCATAAGGCTAAGTGCCGCGACATCGAGAAGATCAAGGTCAGTTCAAGTTCGGATGAACGACTGAGGAATACACTAACTCTTTAAAGTGGACCACAGCCAAGGCCGCACAAGCACTCGATGACCCGCGACAAGCGCTCTGCAGCATCATAACCCCGTCGTGTAGTGACGATAGTTACGAAGACACACCATCTGCCGGTCTTGAACAGTACCAAAACCATGAAGCCTCAGCGGCGCGCCAATCGGCTCCCCATGATGGCTTGGAGGATCCGCTCAGTGACGACGAAGACGAAGATTTGCCAGTGCAAGTGCCATTCCCGAGTGCGTCCGTCGTGTTTCACCATCTACACCCGCACTCAAACGTCCATGCTGCCGTGCACGGGTACAGTGCTGAATTGCGCCTTTTACGAGGCCCAGCAGCAGCAGAACAGCTCTTACGAATGGACGTACCGATATTCCACCAAAGACGAGATCAGCACCAACCTTTTTTATGATCAGAGTGAACCGTACGTACCTCCAATCAGCCTCCGCCCTTGTGCTCTCCCCAGTCTGCGAACTGGAAGTTGCTGTGAAACGCCACGGTGCGTCACGGTCGAACAGACGGTTCACGTCGTCCCAGCAGCTGCTGGCCAATCAAGGAGCTAAAGGAACCGGATAACACCCTCGCGGTCCATTTCGTACTTCCGTCGAGCGGCGTACATACGGGTCCTGGGAGTCAGAAGGATGATGTGGATCTACGGCCAAAACGGCCCGTGGAAAGAGCCGCTAACTTATCCATCTTCAAGTTTGTTTCAATGCTGTTTCACGTCCCAACTGAATAGTAAAAAATTATCTAATTCGTAACTCCCAAAGAGCCTACAGAAATTTAACTTTAGTTCAATGTTTTCCGCGTACGCCTCTCCCCCTCTTCTTCTGTCACGTTGTCTCAGAATATGACACCACGCCACATACAACTGAGTGCCTCGAGGCTGCACCGGTACATGAGGTAGAGGGGACTGGGTTCACCGTCGACACGTCCTTCACACACCATAACATGCCCGGACCACCATATTTCGAGACCGTACGAGTAAGCCACCAACTCCTTATTGTCCACGGAAACCCAGGTTGAAAGAACGTCACAAGTCGTTCGCCAACGTCCCCATCAACGAAGACGGCGTAGATGCAGCGTCTTTTCTGGAAGCGTCGGACGGGCTTGTCAGGCTATTCGGTGCGCTTTCTATTACGTTTTCCTCCCACCTTAAATTTCCCCTGATTTAGTGGACCTCTAGATTTACTTGGCTCTGGCGTCTTCGGATTTGTCCAGTCAGACATTAAGGGCAATATCGAGGAACGTTTTACTTTTTTCTGTTCACACCCTGCAAGAAGTTGCTAGTACTTACTTTTTTGTTGCCCCCGCAGGGTGTTCGGTCGCGCTATCGAGATACATCCCAGCCTTCCACGACACTCGAGAATCTCGTCCGAAGCGAAACGTCACAAGGCCTTCGTAATGGAACGGCCTGCCTGATACGCCTCACTCGGTGAGCGGCTCCACTGGGGCCCCATCCCTTTCGTCCTCGTTGCACCAGCTCACCCCCTCCACCCGAATTGATCAAACGCACGTCAGCGGTCTCATGTTTCTATGCAAGGCATTGCAACACATGCATCGCGAGCCCGCCATAGAATTGCACGCGTGTTTCAAGCGCTCGTACGACGAGGTGCTCCGACACCACCATTCGTTTATCGTGCGTACCCTGGCCGGCGTACGTTGCTACTCGTTGCTCGATCTCTGGGTAACCCATTTATCTTTCTACGTATTGGTTTAGGTCGCCGTCAGGGCAGTTCCTTACCGCCGAGATTTCATCGCTCGCATTTCGCAGGGAGGTGACAGGGAGAAGTTCGGAACTGAGCTCGAGAAGTGGCTCGGTGGACTCGATATCATCGTCAACCGCTTAAAGGCCTTCTTGGAGGAAGGCGGGTATGGGAGGGTGTGATATGGTTGGATTGCATTCGCACGCCATCCGATGGGGAACCGGAATCGAGGTAATAAGAATTCCGCCACGTGGATACATACATACATACATACATGCCGGGGGAGAACGTTTTGATGTTCTTTGAAACTCCCAATTGTTCGGTCGTTTCGGGGAGGTGCAGTTCCCTTGAAAACGATAGGGGGCGGCGTGTGATTAAGAGTCCGCGGATCCAATTGGCTACAGCGCCGGTGCTCCGCTCTCGACAAGACCGCGCTCCATGGACGCTGGTGGTTGTCTTGTGACGGATTCCTGTGATTTTATGTCAGGTTGATCATTTCAGAAAAATTTATGGGCTACCTCGATGGGAGGTCGGGTGACACAAACGGATAAAAGTGAGACACGTCGGCTCTTCTTCGTTGAACCGGGGAGAGGTTCTCGTCCTTTCTTTTGGCCAGGACCCGGATATGTCTTGATACCGCGGGCGGTGGCCGTGACACAAAATGATATATCACATATTTCGAAGAATGTCATATCAGATTACATTCGCAGCGGGCGCAGAGTCTAGCCAGAATGTCGCCTAGCGGTTGCTAAAAAAAGTTGGTCCCGTGCCTCGATGGAGGGTGTTATCGCGATCGACGCCTGCATGGCCACGGACTAACACATACAAAGTACGCGCAAAAGGAAATGGGGCTTTGCAAGGTGACGGCAGTGACACCGATTCAAAACCTAATCCTGCGGGGAAGCTGGAACGAGTATGTACGCGGGTCTCACCTCACGGTGGACATGGAAGGTGCTATTAAAATTAAAACATAATGACTGGGAAACTGGGAAACCCCTTCGTTGCGAGTGGAACCGCATGGACGCTGGGAGGCTTAACCGTTTCGGTCCACGTGTTTTCCTGAGCTATGTCAACGGCGATCAATTGAATACGACATAAGCTGAAGTTCCGAAGATGCGGTCGACATTACCCGGTTTTCGTCTAATACATTCGAAAAAAAAAAGTTCTTCACACGGAATTCAAAAATAATGTTAATAAAATAAAATAAAAACAAAGAATGGAAAACAAGCCGACGTACTTTGATAAATTCAAGTTTGCAGTTCATCCCGGCGGAAGTACATGCCTTGGGATGTGTCACTAGGGTGACGTGGAATGCGGGGGAGGCCTGGCAGAGGATTGAATGATTGATACTGAAACGCAAGAGAAAGATCGTCAAGGGTGAGACAGGTCCTGCGGGTGATGGAACAACAAGAATATTATTCACACCATGCGGACGGAGACGATTCCGGGCCACCACGACATGGAGGGAGCAAACATCGAATTCCGTCTTAGACCCGAGGGAGCAAGATGAATGCTGCAAACACAAACTGTATGTAAAAGAAGATCAATAAGAATGCACACACATAGAAAGGGAGTAGCCGGGATGGCTAGCACACCTGAAATTGCACTGCTAGGAGCGATCAAATCATGACCGAAAGCATCGCATAATGATAAAGAACCTGAGGGGACATGCAGACCTGGCGGTGCTCACAGGACAGCCGATTTGATATCACGTTTCTGGAAATGCCAGATGAGTACAGGGAGGAGAAATGAAACGTGATAGGATAAGGGAAGAACTTCAGAGGGAACAGCTCCATGGAAACGTGGACAGAAAACTGAAGTGGCGGAGAGGAGCTGACTGTAAGCTCGACGTGGGTCAGTCACATTTTTTTTACAAGCTTGGGACTAAGAAAAACAAAACAGCTGGGAAGGCGACATGCAAAGTTTCCACCCGGCAGCTACGGAAAAAGGAACGGACATGCGTGAAATTCGAGGACGTTCCTGGACAATTAAAAACGGGTTATCGTGTTCTGCGGAGATTGAATATGTACGTGCGAATTAGGCTTTGGTTATGTTCTCGAAAACCCGGATCTGTGACATATTTTTCTCTTGTTTCTGTAAATACGTTTTGGACCCGAACTAGCTTACACACATATTAACCCCTTCTCTCTCTCTCTCCTCATCATCTATCCCTTTTTTTCCCTTTTTTTCTGCTCTTCTCTAGTCGCTTCCCCGTGCATCCATATCTGTGAATATGGACGTAGACACCCATTCGTGCGTGCTCTCTTCCCTATGCATGCTGATCTGACGAGAAACGTGACTGCTAGTATGGCCACTTTACTGGCATCTCAGTCTCTCCCAGTCTCCTCGTGCGTATGTTTCTTTGATCCGTCTCCACGCGCTCTCATTTGTCTGTTAGAAATCCTCGCAAGCGCAAGTCACCTCCGACGCGAGGTCACTCTCCCGACGGTGATGCCACGGCTCCGAATGGCTCTCCTACAGCGCCAAAAGGCGAGTATGAAACAGGGCGTGTCATATGCGAAGTTTGTGGAGAAGGTGTTTCCTTCCGGGACGAAGCGACCGGAGGTTTTACCTTGAAACATTGGGACGCGCATCGCCAGCAATGGTATGTCACAACCATGTGTTTCTCATATCATCCGTCGACGCGTCACTTCACCGCCGTAGTGCCAATACTACTCAGTCCGTCCCCGAACCCGTGATCTATACCCCGGAGAGTACAGCGGAGGCCCTTGCGAATCCACCGCCGAAACGTCGCCGTGCTAAACGGTCTGAGGAAGAACGTATCGATTACTTGCGTGCGGACCCTTACGTCGCCCGGTTTGAAGCCTATCGTGTCTTGTGTGCTTCCTGTGACAAGTGGATTCGCTTGCGCCCCAATTCCACGTATTGTTCCATTCCCTGGGACGCCCATAGGAAGAGCTGCCTGTCCAAGAAAGTGTACGTCTTTCAACGGCTGATTCCGCTGTCAACGAATTTCATATTCTCACAGAAACACGAAGAACAGCTATGGTTTGGAAGAGCGCAACTCGTTGCTGTCCAAAGATCCTGATGTCCGCAAATTTGATGCCGAGCGTGTGCTGTGTAATATCTGCGATCAGTGGCTCCCAGTCAGTTCCGAGAACCACATGCAAGCTGTGCAAAAGTGGTTGCAGCACCGCTCGGTTTGTCAAAAGTACGCGGCTCAATCGGCCTCGTCCTCAGCGCAACCGGAACCTTCCTCGAGTGCCAGGTTCGTCCGTTCCCCTTTCACATTATTTGCGCTCAAGTTGGAATATGGGCAGACCTCATACCGATGATGCACCCTCCAGTCCTGGTGAATTTAGTGCACCTCAGCCGGGTGGTCCGCGCGACGTTTCCCAAGAAAACGTAGAGTCCCCGACTACGGTTCCCAAGGATGGCAGCATCCCAGGCTCTCCCACTTCCTCGTTCAAAGACCTCACGCCGACTAATTTCCCTCCAGCCCATGAATCTCGTCGACGAAATGCCGAACAACGAGCGGCGACTCTTAGGGCTGACCCGCTCGTCGGAGAGGTGGAACCGAACAGAGTATTTTGTACTCTGTGCAAGAAATGGGTCCAGCTCAGGCAAGACAGCTCTTATTGCGCATATCCGTGGTTGCAGCATCGTGGAAAATGTTTAGCTAGGCAGTGGGTCATCTCTTCTTTGATCCTTGTCCTTCTATCTCTCTCACACGGGTGGACCTCTTTTTCATCCATTCGTTGGTGGCCTCGTGGGCTATCTTGGGTTTAGCGAAAGGCGTGCACAGAAAGCCGCCCAATCGGCCGACGCGAGGGCCAAAGGAGGTCAACCTGTTCTGGAGGACAGCTTTACCGACGACGAGGCTTTTGCTGAGGACGAACTTGACTCTGACGACGGTCCTGTCGATGGACCCGAACCCAGTCGGACGGAGGAGAGACGTAAGGTGAAGGCGCCAATACCCACAGAATCTCGGGTTCCTCCGCCTTCTGCGAAGAAACACCGGTTGGTTGATAGCGCCGACAACCGCCTTGGTCCACCTTGGCCAGCCACATCTTCTGATGCTCCAACGAACGGTGGCTCTCTTCGGAAAATGCAAACCCCGCGTGCAATACGTCCAAAAAGTAAATATGAAGTGGACAGTGTTGGCGCCGTCGAACCAGGGGTGTCGGCAAACAGGCTGTCCCGGAGGCTGATCTTGGGCTTGGCGGATCTGGACTCGGCGCATGGCCGGTACGTGACTCTAGTCTTTTTCCTTTCTTAGCATATCGTTTCGCTTGTTGATTTTTTATATTTTCTTGTTTTTGTTTTCTTTGAACGGAATTGTGGATTGTTGATCATGCCATTTCTTTTGCAGCATGAATTTCATATTCTCATCCATTGCGTATCTCTTCATGGCTTCATATGAATCGACTGACGACATGACGATATCCTCATTACTGACTTATCTCAACGCCGCTATGCTTCCGGACAAGCATGAAGACTTTGACACCGCCGAAGTCGCCAGAGCTGTCGCCATCCTCTCAGAAAAGGGCGACATCATTTTCGAAGGCGATACCCTGCGCCTCCCTGACTGAGGCGTCTCGTTCCATTTATCCCCCGCATATATATCTCCCCTGCTTGCTCTTTCCAATTGGCACCCCCTCACGCATTGTATTATATCGTGTCTCTTTTTTCTTGGTATCTTGGACGTTCCTGTCAGCCGGACGATCTCCTTTTTCCTGATCGCATACATGACGGATACCTTTCTTGGATGTTTATCTCGCTTTCGTGTCGTATATCCAAACGCTCTGTCTCCTTGTATAGTCCACTCGTGCGTACTTTGCTTGGCTTTGCTTCTTTTTTTGCTCTTCTCCCGCATACACCTCGTCCTCTTTTGTTGCCAAAGCACGCCGCACCCGCTTGTAACCACCATCCGTCTCTATGTTGACACCATATCTTGTATCAATGTCAAAACTGTTTCTTTCTTCTTGCAATCATATTATACAAACGTGCACGAAGCCAACGAGCGGACGATCCGGACGGACATGCAGGGCCCCTGAGGGGTCACGACGACAAAAGTGGACCAGTGCGATAAGAGAATACAGACAAAAGGGACGAAAAAAATCAAATCAAACAAGGGTACCAGGGTAGAACGAAAAAAAGAAAAAAAAAGAGAGTTCACCGAGCCACATGGAACGTGGCGCATGGTCGGATTCAACGACGCTTTGCCACCGTTTTCTTCTTGTTGCCGCTTGCGTACCCAGCGCCCGTCGTACCAGTGCCTGAAGCCGGTACCACAGCCTGCAAGGAACAACGCCAACTCAGAAAGAGGAGAGAGAGAGGCGCATGTGGGGGACGCAAGAAACCGAACCTGGTCGACGACCGATTTCTCCGTCCCAAGTCCCCTGCCATGCTTCTGCAACGCGACGACAAGTCGGTCGGTTCGGAGAAGAAGCGGGGGAGAAAAAGAGCTGTCAAGCACGAGATGAACAGAATGAAGCGAATAGATGCACCACTCGCCGTGTGGGCCGCGAGGACTCGTCCTCGACTTCGACGAACATGACTCGTTTCCCCGTCGCCACTGGTGGGTTTTCATCCTCGAAGTCTGCGATGTCATCGGTATCTTCTCTGCAAAGTTTGGAAAAATTGGAGTGGCCACTTGATCGACCAGAGGGACCAGCGGTAGAGGTAGCCCCATCAGCGACGTGTACCGTCGTGGTCAAGTGGTCCTCGTGTCCAACGCCGCGGATTTCCGAATGATGCTCAGACAGTTGTCCTTGAGGCTTGGTGGCATCAACGGCTATTGAGTTACCTTGTTCGTCAGTGCCCTTTAGGGAGGACTAATTTTGCATATCCACGTCAGCAAAAAACGCCGAGTCGAGTTTGGCCAACCTCGTAGATTCGGCGGGCTAGGGTACTTTCCAGTTGCGCGATCCTTGCTTCGTGCTGTTTGATAATGCTGTCACGCTGCAAACGGGGTGAGCAAACGATAGTTATTTGCAATAGCTTGTGGCTGATACCCGTTTAATTTCGTTTGCTTTATCTACCATCTCCCGATCGTGAATTGTTCGGGCTTTCCGCATTAACAGAGCGACCAATGCCTTCTCGTCTTCATCCTGTGGAAGGTGGGCTCCCGTCATTGAAGAGAAAAGAGGAAAATGTGATTCACCAAGTCATTGTTCTCGTATCGGTGAGAAATAGTTGCCGCTCTGTCTGCTAATTTCTTCTCGGCGGCTTCTAGCTCGGTAATGCGCAACTTCAAGGCTCCCACTTCATGCTCGTGTTCAGAAGATGGGACTTCAGCCGCGGCGAGCCGTTTGGCCATTTCCTGTATATGATGGTCTTTCTTTGTAAGCTCCGTCAAGAGAGATCCGATCTTGGTTTTCGCTTCCTGTGCTTGGCCAAGCGCTTCCTTCCTACCCTCCCTCTCATTCTCCAGCGAGGCTTGAAACGCGCCCTCCTTGCGGGACAAGTCGATCTGAAGGGCTTGGAACAAGGCGATTTTCTCTGCAATCTCCTTGTCAGCGCGATCGAGTCTAGCCTTCAACACTGCGTTTTGCTCTTGAAGATGAATTATCTCGCGTTTAGAGTCGGTCGATGTTTCCTTGAAGGGAAGATTAGCGAGGCTGACAATCCACATCGAAGATAGACACGGACAGTAGTCCGACGTTCCGCCGCGTGAAGGCGCTCCTAGCCGAGCGATAATTGAATAACCTTTACGCACAACGCTTGAATGTTTACCTGCAGTTCGCCAAACGATTCTTTGGATGCAACCAATGCCACGCATTGGTCGTCGAATCGTTCCTGAAGCACCTGTAAAACCTTGTGGAGGAAATACCAGAGTACGTACATGCACCTCTTACCTTCAAGGAAACCTGACACTCAGCAAATCTAAGAGTCGAATTAATGCAAGTCCTCCACAAAAACTGACCCTTACTTTTCGCGATAGATATCGACTTCGCGCTTGACCACGTCAAAAAATTTCAGTTTGTCGACAAGCGTATCCCGCTCGATCAGGATCTTTGCCATATCAGCGGAGAGTGACTTTTCAGAAACTTGCATGTCAGCAAGTTGGCGTTCAGTCGATTGCAGTTTCTCTTTGAATTCATCACGTTCCGAAAGTAGACGAGAAGCCTGTTGTGTTAAGTTCTTCTCTAGACTTTTCGCAACGTCAAGCCGGCCCTGCAACTCGTGAGTATAATTCAAAGCTTGCATTAGCCCTTCTTCTGCCTTCCGAGCCCTGAACAGAGTTCAGGAGAATATCACACGAGAACATTGGGTTTACCGTGCGTCAAGGTCCTTGGCATTCCCTTCTTGGAATTCGATCGTATGGCGAAGGGTACGGAGTTTTGTCTCTTGTTCTTGATGAAGCTGCTCATGCGCAGTCGTTCTTGGCGATAATAATCAGCCGGTGACATCCGAGAAGTGTAATGGAAGGACATACTCTTCCCTCATCGAGGCTATCACAGACTGCGCTTCCTGTAAACTTATCATTTATGCCCAGATTAGATGTCGGTAGTTGCGGTTGTGAAACATTTTACCGTGTCTGTGTATGCACCAGCTGCTGCTCCATTTCATAAGCCTTCGCCGTAGCCTGCATCGACTCATGTTTTTGTTCTTGCAAGCATCTCATGACTTCCATCATTTGATCGGCTTCCTGATCATCAGTATTCCATTCGTACGATATGATGGGTCCCTCTTACCTGATTGGCGGATTTTGAGAGAGGTTGATTCAGATCGGTTCCTATCCGCCGTAGTCAATTCTTCTAATTCCAAGATCCGACCTCGCGCTTCTGCTAACTCAGTGCCCATGGTATGTAGCTTATCGCGAAGCAGGTCTGCCACCTGTTGTGCTGCGAAAACGCTCGTTGGTGCAACTTGCGCCTGACTGACCGCCAACCTACTCTTCGAAAGCTCGGAACGGAATTCATGAACTGTTTCTTTTGTTTCAGCACTCAAAATGAACCGACCGTCCTCATCGAACATGGACTCGAGATCTGGAAATTCTTGGTGCTTCGAATGGGAAAGAGATAATATAACGGAACGAACCTCGAAGACCGGACCGCGCACCATCCCGCAACACCGCCAAGCTCTCCATGGTCGCTTTCGCTTCAGAAATGAGCAGTGAATTTGACTCCGAGTCGACTTTGAAACCGTCCAACTCTGATTTCAGTGCGGTGTAGCTAGAGCAACTCGGTTAGATTCAGGACTTCCTTCAAAAACGAGGACTGCTACTCCATACTTTTTTGCAGCTCTGCCGAGTGCATCCCGATACTTTTCCGATGCTTGTTTATGTGCAACTTCCATCCGAGCAAGATCCCTAGAGAGGACAATATTTTCGTCATTCTTGCTCGCCAACTGCGATTCCAGACGTGCTATGTACTCGTCCTGCAATGTTGTCACAATCAAACGTTGAAGCATACGCCAGAATATGCACCCGTTGGGTCCATTCGCTCTCAGCCCTGCGAAATTCTTCCTCTATCCGACCGAACCAGGGCTTGCGATCATCTTCCGGGACTGAGGGGTTCTGGTTCAATTCCTGTTTGATTGTCTTGCTGAATTTCCTTTGAGTATCTTTTGAGGTTGGAGTGGTGGACGGTATGTATGCGCGTGAACTGAAACCAACTCCTGCGTATATGCGTCGAAATTATCAACTGACACGACGACAATCCACGCGCATAGACACACCTATTGGGTCAGAGCCGAATTGCGAGGATGTCCGCTGAAAAGTGTCCGGAAACGCGTTAGAAGTGAAAAAGAAGTAAAAGATCGGATAACCACTGGCGCAGATGTGAACGGCTTGCTCTCTACGACCTCCTGGGCAAGGTGTGGGGAGGCTGAGCTGTCGAGAGTATGCGACTCAGCGTGCCGCGATGATAGCGACTGAGAAAAACCGCTATCAAATATCCTCTTCGTAGCACTCTCGCCGAAGGTCGTAGTAGGTTTCGCATCAAAATTTGATCGTTTGAGTGGGTTGCCGAAACCGGTGCTCATCGAGTTTACATCCTTGGGTGCGAACTTGTACGGAAACATGGTGACTTGTTCTTCGCGTTGTTTCGAGCAAGGTCCCGAATGTTAACGCTAGCGGGATGTCGTTTCCAGCGACGGTTTGCGTATTGATTTTCGACAAGACACAACGGGAAAAGAACGCGTCCAAAGCACGCGAGGCAGTCACGTGCCACAACTTTTGACGCCAAGGTCCAACACGCTGCGAATTTAGTTCACAAGTAGGTAAGTTGCGTCACCACGAACTATAGATAATGCATAATGTCTCAAGGCATGCCTACTGGATACAATGCCTTCTGTGACGCCTGTTTTTGGTGTTACCCCATTGGCATTCCGCCCTGCTTTCATCGCGCTGCGATTCGCGCAGTCGTGTTAGGCACCGAAACATGGGAAGGCCCCAATACTACTTGATGCAACAGGCAGATATCCCGTCGAAGCAAGGATATGCAAGTGGTGGTTTAGCCTCTTCCTAGACATTTATGACCAAGCCGACAACGGGTGCATTGGGTTCAACCGGGGACAGTGGTGACAAACATGCAGTAGCGCGATCAGTGGAGTATGACGAGTGCGCTCTTCTGTGATTTCCTTGAACGGGGGTAGATGATTGTCTTCCGAGATGTAAGAAGGGTGGGAGGAGAATAGATATGACACTGGGTGCAGCCCTTTGTGATGCTCGCGCGTAGAACGGCGAATGTGTCCGCGCGGTCTACACCAGGTCCTTGACGGATTGTAGGGAGCAGGAATCTGCAGATGAACAATCCAATACATACTTATGCACCAAGCTTCGAGTTCACATGATACAAATGCAACCCGCAAGTTGTCCTTGCGTGACGACAGCCCAGTGTTGTTACGCAACAGGACTACCCAAGACCACTGTTTCCAACTTAGTGTCAGCTTAGAAAGAAGGCAGATCGAGCACAGCACCACCTGAAACTCGGACTAAACTAGCCAGGGACAGAACGAACAATTACTGCCTCGGCGTGATCCCAGAAATACTGAAAGGGCGCCGATTGTAGACCACCCTCAAGGAATGGCATGGTATTTCCTGAAGATGGCGGACCAACGAGGAATCCTATAAGTACTGAGACGGATGGATTGGGGAGTCGATCCGTTACTCGGTAGTAATCCAGGGCACAGAAAACCCAACGCAAGGCCATCAGGTGGATATTGTGCCTACTACGACTTGGCTCCATAAACTTGCGAGTCAACGGTAAGTAGTAAGACCGAATATTGACACACATACCTTCTTCTAGTCTAGTAGCACCGTCACACATCAAGGTCACTACCCTCATAAAGCTTGAAGCCATCTGGTTTCATGTGGCTTTTTTCTGCAACCTGCCCGATCGATACATTTCATTGTTTTCCGTAGGTGCCGGGCTCAACGTGTTCCGGGATTGCCGGCACTCGCTGCATTGTCATTTCTAAGACCGCGGTATATATGTCTAAAAAATATCAAATCTCTACTAACCGAAGTGTCGTTCCTCAGATCAGTCTCCGCGTTTTCTTGTATGCCAATAATGCCATCGAGTGCTGGACGCGCCTTCTGAGAACCCATACTTCCCAGAATGGATCTACGCTATGTCGACGATTTGGTACTCTTTTCGCCCGATATGTCTCAGGCTGGACCCTATTGCGTACTACCGCAACCCAGAGTAACGTATTGTCAATGTCAAGCCGCATCTCCGAGTCTTCGTTCCATTATTGCGATGGATCCCGACCATCTGCATCACTTGGCGTCCGATCCGCGGTCACATCTCCCGTCTGACCTCAAAGCTCGAAGAGGGAAACTTAACTATATGGCTCATACATATCAACCGAAAACACGCCATCGTCGGTTGACGGCGCGGACATGCCGGAGATGGCCTTGTTCTCCGGTCGACAGACAACGCGTATCGATAGCTTAGGTGTGTAACCCGGGGCACGGGGATCATAAGGGACGTGTGTGATCCTTGTGCAACCTTGTGTATCATGCATCTTTCGCACGACACAGGCACTGAACGATCATGCCAACTTGAAACGAATCCGGGTTTCGTCAGGCTGATGGCCATGGGTGACCGGCTATGTTCGTCTTGGGCATTCGGGGTAAATTATGACTGACGCCGTGAATTCGATCATCATGATTATCGCTAGTGAACACCGCTAGAGTGACGGTACCACGTTGTGTATGATCGTATCATGAGCCAAACGTGTGTAGCACGAGATACCGTACACCCTTGGGCTCCTGGCAGCAGGATAAACGGTGCACTACTAACTGCATAGTGAGAAGCATGTGGTGCGGTTGCCAAATTTGCCCTTGACCATTCGTACAAGTCTATCTAGTAAGGTTAACTGCAACAAAAATTTGCTCGCATGTCACCTAAGGTCGTGCGCACATCCACGAGCGACCCGAAATAACCAACGCAGGCCTCCACGAACTTGAAAGAGAGCGAAAATATTGACTGGCATGCTCTATCACTGCCAGAGACAATTCATACCTCACCGGTACCCCTCAAACGTCGTAAGGAAGGCACACTTGACCCCACTCCGCTGCGTAGGGCCATCAATCTTTGTTCACAAGCGGTGGCAGCGCCTTTATTAGAAGAAGAAAAAACATACCCGGAATGACTGCAGCCTGACGCATGGCCGCTTCGCTCGGCGCTTCCGCCATCACGACCGCAAATCCGCTAGACACGGGGGGAAATTAAGTTTGGAAATGTTGATGGCAAGAGTTCGACGTACTGGTGGAGATGCCAGTCAATGTGACTAGATGCTCGACCCGTCAGATCGAGATCTCAGAGCACTCGAGATAAGGACTCAATCACGCACCAATGAAGGAACCATGGGCCTGAATTATCCGTGACGAAACGGATGGTCACGCTGTCCGTCGCACTGCTTCCCATGGACACGACGTCGCGCCGGACAGGATTCACAAAATTCGTCTCGTTGCTTCCTGCAATCCTCACGACATCGAATCGGTGCTACAAAGTCTCCAGTTAAAGGCAGAAAAAAATGACACGAAGCACGTACGCCGTGTAGATGCACAGGGTGCTTTCAAACATGGATGCGAGTTGACGTTATAGGAACAAGCCACTCACCGGAGAACCAGGAGCCGCAGTGTCGTTTGGGAAGCTGATTTCTATAACCTTGTTCCTGGGGAGTTCATAGACGCTTCCATTTGGAAGAAACTGCGAAGGATGTCTTGCTCCGCTGAGAATTTGGAGAAGCACAGGGACAGGAGGGTTGACATAGGACGTATTACCGAACGTGTAGGAGTGCCTGTCCGAGTTAAAGCCCGGGGCGAGTTGAATGTTCACGTCAGCCATTCCGATCTCTGGGACCCCGGGAGCGCCGGGGTCGATGAGCGGATGGAGGCCGCCTTCATCGAACGCGAGTTCATACGGGCCAGGTGCAGACGTGGGTTCTTTATCTGGTGCTCCTTTGTATCGCAGGATAGCCATATTTTGACCGCCCTCAAAGGTAGGGTTAAGATTGCTCAAAGAACGAATCCAATAGTTGTCGACAGGCTGGTTTGCTGAAACAACCACGGAATAGCGCTGCCCGGAAAAGATGGGTATCGAGTCAACTTCTACCGGTTCCACTTCGACCCCGTCCACCTCGATAATTGTCATTCGGTGACCATCGATTGAGAAGTTGAAGCTAGGATGACAAGACATGGAAATCACACGGAAGCGGTATCGTAATCCTTGTTGAACGTTGATGACCGAGAGTGGAGTCGGGGGACCACCTGCGTAGCGACCCACGCCATTGATCAGAGTAGAGTTCGGAAACACCGCCGCAGATATTTTGCCCAGTGGGATCGAAGACGTATGATACCTGAGTCGGATCAGTACAAACTTTGTTTGTGTATTGTGATGCTCACCAGTCTGCGAGAGTAATGACGGTATTTTCTGTCAAAGTGATAAAACAAAGCCTGGACCGCGAAATGACGAGGGCTCACCGTCGTCCATATCATATAGATATGATAGGGGGTCGTCAGGATCATAGATAACCAGCGGTCCTCGAAGTCCGTCACAGTATTGGGTCGAATAATGCGAGTGATACCAGTACGATCCGCTCTGATTCGCGACGTTAAATCTGTGCTCGAATGCTTCTTGCTGGCGAATCGGACACTGAGTAACCCAAGCAGTGCCGTCAGCCCAGTTGGACTCGTGCTGGAAAATTCCATGCCAATGCTTTGGAAGCCGTATTACGATTGGGTCGCAAAGTTGGATTGATAACACTCACAACGCTAGTTTCCAAGGGCATGGTAGCGTCCGTGAGTTCATTCAAGGCCTGAACAGCAAAGGTATCATTCTTGGATGACATGAGCACCACAAGCTAGGCTTTGTCGTAGAAATTCGCACTTTGTTGGCCTGAATCAACGGCCCGGGGAATAGTCCATTGACGAGAGTCGCTCTACAAAAGATTAGAGTGTATGAGCAGCGACAACAATACCAGCTCACGATCTGCTGAATCCATCCGGCGCGACGAAGTCGTTTGCGATGCGAAGTTGGCTCACTGGCCCAAGCACCTTCGTTGGCGGTATGTCCGAGTCTAAAATCTTCGGTACCAACAAGGCACGGGAGATCTGAATCAATGAGAACGCAAGGAGAAGCAGGGAAAACATTGCGGAATCACGAGAGGAGGGCAAAGCCAACGGACGAACCATCATGCATCATGTGCGTCTCTTATGTCTATCGGGCATATTCGAGATTGGACCAACGCAATACCGCCGGATGCGTTGAGCAACTGCCCTCGGTTACTTATTTCAGCTGTGCAGAAATTCGGATATCGCGCGGCATTCGCTGACCAGATCCCACTTCCAAGGCTAGCAGAAAATTCCACTTGCGGATCCCAGAGAGTATCATGAAAGCCATGTAATGGGAAGCGTGTTGGCTGTAACCAAGTGGAACAAAAAGTCGACTTTGTACGTCAAAGTGAACACAGAGTGGCGGAGGCGACCCCGATCGAGGCGTGGAAGCCGCAATCAATCTCGACTACAATCTCCGTTGGCCAGGGATAGAAACGGTCGGTTTGGTCAACCAGATGACAACCCCAAAGCAAGTACGTACTCACCTTCCGAGAGTATCCAACGGCCACTGGCAGTACATATCAAGGTTTGCCAAAAGAAAGGATGGCGTCGGTGGTCAGATCGAATCTCCGATGGGAGCGGTCAGCGATGATGAGCGGGAACAACGCACCTGCGATCCTGCCCCAGACGATTTTCCGACTGGGGTGGCTCGATCTACTATGTTCTTACCGTAACAGGGGGAAGGGAAAACATGCGAGCCAGGATGTATTTAGTGCGCCACCACTATACGTACTTAATTTACCCGCCCAACCAGGATCGAGTCGTTGGCGTTGGCAGGTGTCGCATCACAACAAGGGTCACTGGCCCATCTCCTAAATATGTACGACGATGGGCAACCTCATTTCACAATAGGCAGCGACCCTGTGTGCATGGGTTCCGCGACGGCCCGATCAACAGATTAGCCAGAACCGCTCAAGCATGCTTCAAGAGCCAACTTGTTTGAATGGCGCCCACTGGCAGTATCTCTGCCAAATGGCTGAGGCTTCCACGAGAGTCCGCGGCGATTGCGGGATTTGGGGCTCAGTTCTCCCCAAACCAACATGCCCGCGTCGCCTTTTCCACGGGAACCATGTTTGAATCATGCCTGTATTGTAACACGATGACGGAGACCCTGAGTTTGGTCAAAAGGATTAAATATTATAGGGATGTACGGTAGAAGCCAACACGGCCTAACAATTAATTCGCAAAAGCGCGAGCGATGAAGGTATATTCTATAGTAAAGATTCAGCCAAAGTGCTATAGGTCGCCGGCATCGTGCTGATGTCTGTGTGAGAACTTGTTGTACTAATGTTGTGCGAATTTGTGGCTTGTGAACCAGTTACTGGTGATGCTGTCGCCGAAGAAGCCGTGGCTGTTGAAACCGCAGCTGGTGAAGTCGTGGCTGGTGAAACCGTCGCCGATGAAGCCGTGGCCGATGAAGCCGTAGCTGGTGAAGCTGTCGCTGATGGAGCCGTCACTGCCGAAACCGTGTTCAAGCTCGCGCTGGTCGTGCTTAGATTAAAGGCAGCCAGATCAAACCTTCCCGTCCCGTCGAACAGAGCGACAGCTTCTCGGACCCTGGTGGGGCAGAGTTCGCTCCAAGCGCCTGTTGTCGGCCACTGTGAGATAGGTCAAGCCATGGAAGCATAATCACGCACTCGGCGCGACGTGCTTCTGCTGGGCAGTAGCGACATCGGGCGCCTCCACCATCACCACGGCAAAACCCCTAGAATCGGGTCAGCGAGTGAACGAGATCAACCATGGATCACGCACTTGGACAAGTGGAAGTCGACGTGGCTGAGAGAAGGTCAGGGTCGCTAGGCAACATCTGTCGAGCGTCACTTACCAGTGTAAAAACCAGGGTCCAGGATTGTCCGTCATAAAGCGAAAGGTGATGTTAGACTTTTGCGCTCCAGAGCCCATCGAAATCGTATCCCGTCTCAGGGGATTGATGAAATTCGGGGTGCTGTTTGTAGATGATCGAATGACGTGGAAGTTGTGCTACAGAGGTCGTTTGGGTGAAAGCCACGTCACCCATGCTCAGTGACTTACACCGTGAAGATGGATGCCGTGCTGTATGACAAATTAACATGACAAAAATTGCGCGTTGTTAGGGATTACTGACCGGGCCACCAAGAACGTGATCGTTGGCAGGCATGTGAACCTCGATGACTTTGTTCTTGGGTAGTTCGTAGACGCTTCCCATAGGAAGAAGTTCTGTGGGATGGCGTGCGCCACTGAGCATCTGAAGAAGGACGGGTGCTGGGGGGGGTTTGAAGCTAACTCCATTGAGACTGAAGGTGTCGGTGACGTTGTCGTATCCGGGCACGAGGGTTAAGACGACATCTGCTTTCTCTAGTTTGGGGACGCCAGGAGGAGCGAGGCCGTCAAGAGGATGGAGAGCGCTCTCTTCGAAATGTACAGTAGCTTGTCCTTGATTCGTCGTTGGGTCTCGTACCGGTGCGCCAGCATACCGTAGTATCGCAGAGTTTAGCCCATCGAAAAAGGTTTGATTGCCACGGCTGGGAAAAGCGCGTATCCAGTAGTTGTCTGTCGGTTGATTGGCAGCAACCACGACAGAGTATCGCTGTCCGGGAAGGACTTGGAGCCCATCAACTTCAAGCGGAACGACTTCAACCCCATCAACCTCGATAATGGTCATGCGATGACCGTCCATGGTGATGTTGTGCCACATGTCACAGGATGCGCTGATGATACGGAAGCGATATCGTTTGTCCTTCTCGACGTTGATGACTGAAAGAGGCGCTTTGGGACCTCCTGGATAGCGTCCTTTTCCATTGATGGTAGTTGCATTGGCGGTGTAGGGACGAGCGAGAGTGGACGCGACACTATGCCACCTGTGTGCCTTGCGTAAAGGGACATCCAGAGTAACATGTAAGACTCACCAATCCGCAACCGTAATGACCGTGCTCGCTGTAAACGCAAGCTCAGCCATACAAGCGGGGCGGATAGATCAAAGTATAGACGGACCATCATCAACGTCGTAAAGACCAGCGTGAGGGTCATGAGGGTCGTAGATAATCAACGGGCCACGAAGTCCGTCGCAATACTGTAGTTCGTGGTGGGAATGGTACCAATACGTGCCGGTCTGGTTCTGAGCGTTGAACCGGTATTGGAAGCTCTGGCCAGGTTCAATCGGACACTGCGTGATGAAAGAAACGCCGTCGGCCCAGTTGGATCTGTTCTGGAAGATGCCGTGCCAATGCTGAATCGAAAATACGTCACAAAGAAAACACGAAATAGACGAGGAGTAAACTCACGATTGTCGTCGTCCGATCCATAGATGGATCATGCAAGTTGTTGATGACAGTGATCGAGAAATTATCACCCTATTGTCGCATGGGTCATTTATGGACACCCAGCGAGAGCAGAAAAGAACCACGGACCTTGTGCGCTGTGATAATTGGACCAGGAAAGGTACCACCAGCCAAGGCAGCACTAGGGACGTGCGTCAACCAGGAGATGGATCGTCAAGGAACAAGCCAACTTTCTCGGAAACCCATCAGGGGCAATCACCTTGTTTGCGATTTCTAGCTGGCCATTCCTAGCGTCGATAACACCCGGGAAGTCAGACCTCGTGCGAAGAACGAGAGAACTAGGGTGAGAGGCGAGAGAGACTGCCCCTGACAAACAGAAGACAGAGAAGAGGAAACGCAAAGACGTCTGCGAGACTACGTGCATTTCGAGCGCGTCGAGAATCGAGAGGGACTTGAAGGAACACCAGGCCTGAAGATGGGGGTGGGGGACGCGAGCCTAGACGCTCAACATCTGGTATATATTTGGTGAGGATGGGTTGTCTCAGCCTGAGTGGGGAGAGGGTGCGCCGTTGGACCATTCGAATCGCGAACTAGACCTGGACTGGTCGTCACCATGAGTTTGTTGACTCGAAGTGGCACGTCCGGGATCGAATATGCTATCGACGTGGAGTTGACAACGTCGTAGTACTAGTCACGTTTCGAACCGCCGCTCTGACTTGCTTTATGGGCAAACGAACCAAAAACTTGACAGGGCTATCTCATTTCGCAAAGGAAGCCTTTCAACAACAAACTTCCGCACCAGACTCGTCCTCCAGAACCGCCGAGACCTCCGCCAGCCAAGAACGAGAACCAACCACCGAAAAATCACCATTGAGGGGCACGCACCATGCTTGCTCAGATGCGACGGGACTCGTACCACACTACAAAACCGCTTCCCAAGTCCCTGAACGCCTCCAAAAATGTACGACCTCTGCGTGTCAATCCATGGTCGAGCAATGCACCTGAATCGTCCTCCACCACACAGACTTTGCCCAACGACACCGCTATTTCACCCTCTACGACCAAGGTTGCTTGTTAGACGTGCAAGGGTGGTACAGCGTCACCCCAGAGCGGATCGCGACCCAGATCGCAGAAAGGTGTCGCTGCGACACCGTCCTCGACGCGTTTTGTGGCGTCGGCGGAAACGCCATCGCGTTCGCCAAGACATGCGAGCATGGTAGGCACACTGGTTGAATCGCGTTTCATCCAACGTCTCACGCGTCGTCGTCGACAGTCATTGCGCTAGACATTTCTCCGGTGAGGCTGGCGCTTGCGAAACACAACGCGACCATATACGGCGTCGCCGATCGCATCGAGTTCGTCCTCGGTGACTATATCTCGTTCGCGCAGGCGTATAGATCACGGTTATCTGAAAAGCGCCTCATCGACGTTGTCTTCCTCAGTCCACCTTGGGGAGGCCCAGAATATATGTCGCTGGGAAACAACAACAGTGCCGAGCTCGACGGCGAGCAAACCAATCCTCACCCAGAGTTCACCCTCGGCAACATCAAGCCTATTCACGGTGTCGAGCTGTTTCGTCTCACTCGAAATATCACACGCAACGTGGCTTACTTTTTACCTCGAAACGCGAGCCTGGACGAGATTTCCGCATTATTGACGGAGAGCCCGGAGGAGAGGGTGGAAGTCGAAGAGGAGTGGATGGGTACCAAATTGAAGGCACTCACGTGTTATTTTGGTGGCCTTGCGCATGGCCAACAACATCTTTTCTGATCGCAATCACTGTTTTACTCACATGCAAGCGCGCTCTAGGTTGTATTAACCAACTATCGTTGACGAATGTTTCCACCGAGTATCCACCACTTCCCAGAGGGACAAAGGCACCATGCACTGGAGCAACGTACGAGTCAGACGGCACTGACAGAGGTTACTTGGGTATCTCACCACCAATGTAATGACATACGAAATAGAAGGCATCCTCATTTCCAAAGGCAAAAATGTATCATGTTCCATCGATGAGGACATGCCCACTGATACGTCAAGGTTACAGCTCGATCTTCCTCGGGCGCGGCAAAGCTAACCCCACTTCCCCGAGTTCCCCGAGTGTGACACGCGACACGACCTCCTGTTTCCACCGACGGGCGGCGGTGTCGTCGGAACTCGGTTCAAAATGTCGTTGGCTACCTATCGCCGGAGGTCCGGCGGGGATCGCGCCAGTCCAAGCATCCCATCATTCCATTTCAAGCTCGCTTGACGCATCAACGGTCTCGAGCACGGTCGACGTCGGCAAGCGCGCTGGGGCCACACGTTTGAGGCCCACGCGTGGGTAAGCCGTGCATATGTATGTATGTATGTATGTTCATTTTAAACATTTTGGCAGCGCCTCGTGTACTTGAATGCCGCCTCCCTCTTTTGCGAAGCAACCTCACCAACGTCACGGTCAGCGCATGGCATGGCATTGGCAGGTGTCATACTTACAACCGGCCAGCCGCATCGGATTTTCCATTGAAACCTTTTGTCGTGAGGCCGTAAGCAAGTCACCAGTCAAAACTGACTCGTAAGCCATGTGCCCATGAAGCAGGGACCGGGTTATTCATGATGCCCGTGACATGCGGAGTAATTGACAACGGAAACAGAGCGATACGACAGTCATCGAACACGCGCTACAGCTCCGAGAAGACGGCTTCAACTGAACATAGCCCACTCCTCTGACCGGACCCGATGCTCGGACCCCCACCATTATGAATTTGACAATATCGAAACCTTGCCAAAGTCCCCATGCGTACGCCCACATAGCGAAGCTTATATATATTCGATTAAGAGCGTAGATCTACCTTTATTTTATTAAGAACAGAAAAGAAAAGGGCATAAAAATAGTCTACAAAAACAGACGCACGAGTCGCCCGAACTGAGCCCGTCTAGATCGGAACACCAGCGTGCCCACCCACGCATCAATTAAGCTTCCCCCAATCCACGGACCCACTCCGCAGCACTAAAAATTATGTACCTCGGCGATCTGGGGGCCCAAACGCTGCGGGTTTACAATGATACTTGACTGGCTTGACCAGCTCAGTGCGAGCATGGTCCTATACAACGGTCCCGACATTCAAACCGTGTGGGTCGCACAATGCTCCCAATATATCCACGTCGGATACAAGCAGAAGGGGTGGGAACAACAATCGAAGTCGACCCATGTGATTCAACACATTATCAACGTCGTTGGAAAGGCCCATCTGAAAGTAGGAACGAGTCCGCACTTCCATACAACCCCCAGACGTCGGTGGTGAATTGTTGGGTCATGATGTTGTATCGTGTGCGCTGGAGGTTCAAAATAACGCGACAAGTCTGTGGGAGAAGGTAATGACATAATTGTTGCTTGCAGGTTGACGAAAAAATACGTACGGCGACGAAGGTGACGACCGGGATATAGCTGTCAAACGTCAGTTAGCAACCTTGCAAGGAAAAGAAACACAGCGTGTCATACAAAATGAGGAGGGTGGTTGCGGGGCCGGCGCGAAATACCCCAATAGTTACGATTGAGAGAAAAGCTTGCACATGCGTTGAGCTTTTTCATCCTGCAGTTCAGAGTAAATCACTTACTAATGAAGCACACAAACACGATCATTCCGTCGCGGATGGTGACGCAAGCAATGGTCGACCTAGCTCGGACAGCATGCTCTCGCCTGCGGTATGCCAACCACAAGAGAATGGTCTGTGATATAAATGTACCAGCGACGAATACCAAGATCGTCTTAGATATCTTGATCATCGTACAACGCGAGTCGTACAAAGTCTCGGGAATGGTCCATACTGCGGACGCAATGGTGGCCATGAACTCGATGAAAACACCAAACGTTGCGATTGCGCTGCTCAATGTGTAAAATCCGTATAGTGCATAGACTGACAATGGTGTCAGAAGGAGAAATGCATGAGAGGCGGTAGGAACGCACTACGAAGGAGTAGGACGGCATCGAAGCAGATCATGAGCAACGTGCTCGCAACCATCTCGACGAGGCGAAACTCCCGGCAAGAATGGATGTCAATCGTGTGCTGTGATAGGTACCACACTTGAATCCCAAGCATGGTGCTAAACATGCACGGTCAGGTCCAACACACGCGATGAATCAAACAGAACATCTTACGTCTGGAAGGCCAATGCAAAGTATTTTCCGAAGAAAAAGAGCCACTTGATATAGGCAGTGTTTGGCATGCTAGTGTGCGGTGAGCGTCATTCCACATGGTTGCGGGCGGGAAGAACATGACGACGCACGGCCAAATATACTCCACTTCATCGCCGAATGTGATAATGCCGTCCCAGACCATGATCAACCAAGAAGCGACTAATGACGCGTTGAGCGGGAATGCGAAATAGATATGAAAGACCCTTACCTGCGTTGTACCCGGCAAGCTGCCATACCTCAAAATAACTTGTACTACCATCCATGAGGCCTCGTAGTCAACTATGCTCCAAATTGAAAAATGGCAGTCAATGTCGTCGTCTTGTCCCGTATGACAACGACGCACCTGTATGGGGTCGGTAGGACCCACTGGCAACGCCGGCAAGCACAGGGAACCAATGTTGGCTATGGTGGCAAAGGGAGCACAGACGTTGGAGGGTGGGTATCACAGGTTCATATAGTCGGCCACGCTGAATGATCAGTAACGTTACAGTCGCTACCCTGACATCCCGCAAACAGGGTAGCAAATTGACAGCGTAAGCGCAAATTGCATCCATACGCTATCGGATCCCTGACGACACACCAATTTAGGACGATTTTGAATCGGAGATGAAATGGAATGATGGCTAATTTACGTTCTTTCGGGGAACAATGGGTGTATCACAGTACTGCGTGGCACAGAAGACGGAGGACTGGCATCACAGCGAAGAAAGATCTGTCGACGAATGCCTAGAACCTGCGGACGGACTCAGAGAATCGTTCTGGTTCATGATGGATTTTCAGGTAATAAAGATAAATGCCCTGATAATATTCGCCTTTTGAGGCATTAGCAGTTGCCGTTGGGATGCTGTTATTCGACGGAAAAATCCAGGTGATAAACCTCCGCGTGATAAGCCGTCGCCATCAGTCTGATCCCGTTGAACATGCACTGACAGCGTCTGTGACATCAAAGTCAGTATTTCCATGGACACTTCACCGCTGCTCGAGTCACGATGACTGCCAAGCGCTCAGCGCCTGACTACAGATATCATAGATGCCGAGGTGCCTTAATTCCCTCCCCCAACTTGAACGCTGAGATCGAGATATAAGTTACCTGACCCGGATCATTCACGATACGCAACCCTTCACGAACTCCCCGGACCAACTCCTCTCCTCCAAGTTCAGTCCTTTAATAATTTTTTTCATTCCCACCGAGTTCCACGCGCAGGGTCCCAAGTGACCCAATCCAACCAATCCTGTGGCGGTATTTTCGCCTTATCGCCGAACGAACCAGAACCACGTAGACTCACCACTGGCACTGGCAGGGCTGACAATCCACGGCACATTAGGGCAAACTGTATCCTGTTCCTCGTGACCCCTGAATCGCCCGACTCTGCAGCACACTGAAGAAAAACTGGTGCACGCTTGAGCACTCGTTAATACCACCCTGTTGTCACCCAGGTCGGTGACGTGGCAAAGTAGGAAAAAAATATTTTACTTACCACACGACGGGAATCGGTATGTTCCCAGCACCGGCGTCAACGACGAAGTGATGAAACATGGATCGAATTCGATGGTTGCAGTGACCACCGAGCGACACGTCGTGTTCGGAATAGAGACGAAACCAACCTCGGGGCCCAGCACTTTCAAAATGAAACACAGATCGCATCGCTCGAAAGAGATCCAGTAAATATACCTCAAGTGACTCGAACACCGTGTTGTGAACAATGAGAACGATGACTCACTAAGACAGCGGATCACAGGCTGTGCTGGTTGATGCGTTAACTCCATGCGGCTTGAACAGGAGTAAGCGATACTGTAACCAAAGTGGAAGCCTCGAGAACCGTGCTACGGAGCCGCAGTAAATTATAAGCAATACAAGATTCCTAGAAGCAGCAGGCCAAAATCAACGCGTTGACACTCGAAACTAGGCATGCTGTCGCATTCGACGGGCAAGAATGCGTTATCATTCAGTACTTCGATCGAAAAAAAACTAAGTGATCATATACGCACGAAATCATATTGACCAGCTGATCGAGATATGTACGAGGTAATCCAGGGTAGAACAAACAGGTTCGCGCCGGCATGGAAAACTAGTCTTGCAAAAATAACTGGTCCCTGCGTCCAAGTGTCGCATATTGGTTGAACCCTGCCGCCGATCATGAATTTTCAACTTGAAGATAGGCTTCAGTGGAATCGCGCACCTCCGAAAACACGCCGTGCAGGGCATACCGTAACCTGTACTGTCACCCACTACACGAGATCGCGATTCCCAAGTAGGTAGTACAAGCAGTGGGTTGTGTCCACTGTACTGCACGGATTGGCTTCAAAGGCCCATCAATACTCGTCCTGACAGTTTTCCTAAAATTAAGCTCAAGCTTTCGACAAGCTTCGTTTGGCGTTCCCTTCACCTTAAAATCTCGCCAGATCGAGAAACCAGACCAAGACAAATAAGGTATCGTTGTGGTTCCGTAAATCTCGCAAGGCGTACGATGTGCAATCAACACGTTGTCCCGCGAGCTTTGTGGCACGGGTTGACAGCGAGGATGTTACCGCGAGGTGTATCACCATGGATGAGGTGAGACGGCGAGACCAATCTGAGTCGTGAGACCGGAGACTGCAACGTGGCGAAAACTTCAAGAGAAACTCACAAGGACGGACAAGGTTCAGCTATGAAAGACGTGACTCGAGGGAGGTTCCCAGGGGATTCATGTTACTTGCACACGATGCGGGAGAATGGAATGGAGCTAGCCCTGCAATGCTCCAGTGGGAAACGTGGCGTTCAGAACATGTCCCGAATGCCGTCAAGTTTTCCCAAACCTTTAGGGGAGGATCGGAGCCTGCTCGGTACCCACTGCCAAAAAGTGATCGCCGTCGCCCATCTCGAACTCTCCGTGACTTGACGGCGACCCTGTCTTCGCCACATTTGAGCCCGATAGCCATGTCAGGGCCTCCGACGGGACACACAATGCGTTTCAAATAAGCTGTGTGCTTGAGAACGGGCCGCCCAAGCGCCGACCGCCCTGTCCTCGCTATATACGGACAACGATAAAGACGAACCGAGAAGACGGAGAAGTGACATGTTCCAGGATCATCTCAGTCGATGGTTACCAAGCCACCGGGTTCGGGAGTCGGAAGGCACTTCATGGAGAATTGATACCAGCAATATTCGTGCCAGCCACAATAAACGGCGGCAGAGGGTGACCTGTAGGAAGAAATGATGGTCAGGCTATCAAACCGACAGGAAAGTAATTACCTTGCAATGTCGGTGATTTGGGGGACGGCAGCTTCGCCGTATTTGTGTCCAAATGCATGCCCCGTTCTCAACGACTAAAAAGCTAGTACTGATAGAGTCGGAGTCGTTCTGTCCCGAACCCTTGCCGAATGAATGTTGTGACATGTTTTGGTAAGTGTACAAAATGTAGGCTTTGGATACAAATATTACTCTGCTAATTTGACGTCGGTGGGACACAAAACGGCGAACATGCAAGCTCTATACAATGAACATGATATGTATTATGCAGCGGATGAAGCAAGGATGTGACATTAATAAATAGAATTACAAATCATCATCAGAATCGCCGGTCAATAGACCAAGTGACGAACCATTGAAGGCACCTGCAAAAACGAGTCATTGTCATTTGGCCATTCAAGTTATTACAAGGAGACGAAAGACGTACGACCGAGAGAAGGAGGATGCTTTCCATGGTACGCGGCGAGGGACGGCGAAGGTGTCGACGGCGCAGAGCCTGCCGAAGCTCCAAGGGACACACCGAACGGGGATGGGGTACTAGGCATGGAATAATGCAACGTTCGAGAAGGTGTCGACGCGGGCGAAAGGACGTACGATGAACTGAAGGAACGTTGCGGTTGCGGATTCGTCTATCAGGACGACCAAGTCAAGTGCCATGTTGGATACTGACATTGCAAACGACGAGCTTGTACTCACACCTGGAGAGAGGATTGTCCGCCTTTTTTTCTGACCCTGAGGAGTGAGGACACGTCTTGCCGGCGATGAAGGTAAGGGAGAAAGTGGTGTTCGCGGATATCGTATCGCGATAGCAGCTTGTACGAGGTTGAGTGCGAGCAAGGCTGATAGTGCTACCTCTGATTGCTTGTCAGTCACACTTTCAACATAGAATATCGCAACTGCGTACCGGCAACGCAGACAGTCCATAAACCATCGACATCACCCTGTCGACGCACAACATTCAGAGCTGTCCACAACGATGGGATGGGTAGCAAGTATGTGAGCAACAAGAGGGTCACGAGGGAGAGCGTAGAATTCCGCAATCGTACAGACGCCTCGTTTTTATAAGGTTTTGAAAAATGAGCAAGCTGCTTAGCCTTGGATGTGGCAAATAGCAGGGAAGCCGGGGACACCGCAGTCGATGGTGCAGCAGCTTTGGTAGCCATCGTCGTTGTGTTCGAAAAGTGTTGGGGATTGGACAACGCCCACTAGCAACCCGACCACAGTCACGTGATAGCGAGTATATCAGCCACTCGACTATATTGATTATACGAGCCATTCAGTAGCTACGGTATATTGGTCGAGCCGTAGGTTAGGAGCATCATCTATCTAGGGGTCACTCCGTCTGATTCTCGAGTCCGACTCCCGCCTGTCGCATATCCCCGTCTTGCGACAAAAAGAGTTTACTACCAATCACGTGATCCATAGTTGACTCGATATCCCCTTCACTCAGCTGAGTGATAGCGACCGAGTCTAGACCCCATGAAGCGAAGCGCTTCTCCTGACGTACATTTGGCTGCTTCACATACAATGAGGATACCCTCCCGAACGCGAGGATCAATCAGCTTTCGCCAGGTAATCGTGTAAGTAATCGAACACTATCCTGGTTCGATCGCGTCGCCGCGATCCTCAAATCCACTTGGTAATCATGTTGTAATTCAATGGAGACACGAGGCGGAGCGGAAGCGCGGCAACGTGCTTCGAAAGGATTCAAGGGATTCGTTCGTGCCGGTCGACTACCATCGCTCTTGGTGCTGCGAGAGCACCGTGGTTTGACAAAATCAAGCTCTCTGAATTTATACCCGTGATGTCCTGTGTAGCACAGAGCGGGGAGGTGGAGCGGGATAGTTCGAGGTTGATTCCCCTTGCACTCCAGTAGGTTATCTTTTTTATAGATTGTTTCACCAGACCAAAGACTCTTGCAGGTATTCAGAAACGCAGTCCGCAATCGATGCATTATCTCGCTGTTCCGTATCAATAACGGCCCGAGCATGTAGAGATAGCCATCCCAGTCCCATCTCTACCCTCCTCGAGGAACTTCTCATCATGATCTTTGACGACGTGATCACCTCTGAATCGTCGTCATATCGGCACCAACGCACACGCCTTGCTGGATGGATCAACTCTCCACGGAATCTAGCAAACGTTTCGAGGACATGGCGAGCAATTGTGTTTGCCTGCCCCAAACTCTGGAGACACGTCCATCTCACTCCAGCTCAATCAATTCGTGGATTGGAAGAACAGTTGCTCCACTCGTCACCCCACTTCATCCATCTCAGTGTGCACCAGTGGCCATTTCGAAGCCCCAGTTCCGCATCAGGACCACTTTCCGTCGTCGCACTTGTCGCACAACTTCAGTCTATCATATCGTCGACGGACAAGGAAGGTGCTACTCTCGTTCCAGCAAGTCAAAGGGTCGAGTCGATTACCATTAACGCCACTGAATCCAGCACGTTCCTCAATTTCATACTCCGAACATGGACGGGACCTGGCTCCAGGTTTCCCGCATTGCGCCAGGTTACGATGAATGGCAACGAGTGCGCACTGTGGTCCAGAGCCTGTTTCTTTGATGGAAGGAATGCTCCGGGACTCGAGCAGCTCGAGCTGAGCAACGTCGTGATTGCGCACAATGCGTCCAGATCCTCCTGGGGCATCAGATCGAGCCTGACAACGCTCGTATGGACGGCCCCTGCGCAGAAGGATCGCTCGCTCGTTATTTCGGTACCGTGTTTTCACCACGTGGTGTCGTCCTTCCCCAACCTGACCACGCTCGAGCTTCACGGGCACGCCGTAGCTCTCGAGTTTGCGACCTTGGAGAGTCTGGAAGAGAATGCCGTGACACCCCTCACACACGTGCGTACACTCCGAATCAGCGGGCAGGCGCTCCCGAACTCGCGGGCGGCGTACATATTGTTTTATCTGCTGCCATCGGCAAGGCATGTCATGGTACGAGGAAGTGCATACTCTGGTCCACTCGAGCTGCGTACGGTGACGTTCGCTTTGCAAGGGTTGATCAATCTCCCATTATCACTTGGTTGGCCGATGGTGCTTCCGAACGTGGAACACCTCGAGTTGGAATGTGTAGAGGAGGATGGGTGTACGGAGTGGTCGGAATGGTGTGTGAGGGAGCTGGAGCTACGGAAGCAGTGGAGGGAAATGGTGGTAAATATGGGTAGAACTTTGGGTGTTTATAGATCTTATCAATGACAACACAGCCACAACAGCTGTGACTTTGCACCGCTCTCTCGCCCGCAGTCGGATACATAAAAGTGCGATAGAAATCGCTGGAATAGCATCTAAATGTCGAGCAAGAATCCGTTTCGCCATGCTGCACCATCAGTACAACAAGATGTGGTAATAGCACCACCCTCTCCACCTCTTCCACCCATCCCACAGCGCACACCGTCTCCAAAACTACCAGCTCTTCCTCCGCGATCTCCCACCAGCGGCCCATCAGGCATATCGTCTTCCTCAAGCCGCATAATTCCTCCAGAATCATCAGAACGACAAGCGTTGGAGAGTATTGGTGATGATCTACCTCCTCCTTACACTCCCGCTGCGGTCATTGGCGAGGAAACGGTCGGCCTAGGGCCCCGGCGACCCTTTCAGCGGGCACCTGCCCTCCCATCTTCGTCATCTCTTCCCCCTCCAGACCGACGCCCTTATTCGAACTGGCCTCCGCCTCCGCAGCTACCTCCGACCTCAAACTATTACTCTCAACCAGAGCTGGCCCCTTGGCAAAATCAGCAGCAGTATCGTCCGCGGCAGAAAACGGGGGGAGGTCTTATCGGTGCGCTAATCGATACCGTCCGAGATATTGCAGACGTTGTTTCGGGTGCACATGACGAACGGACGTTTGCGGCGCAAAGCGCGAATACCGGAGCGTACGCTGTGCCGTACCAAGGGAGCGGCAGTAGCGTTGTTTATGCGCCGCCCCTGGGTCCTCCTATCCCGCCACCGATGCCTCCGCCTCCACCTCGTCCTGCGTCAGCACCACCCCACTCGCCTCCGCCTGTTCCGGATGATGGCTCTCCAACGCGGACACCCGTACCCGGGCATCCGTTGCTACTACATGGTAATCTACTAGTCTATCCCAAGGACCATTTGTGTGTCAAATGTCAGTCTTCCTCTCTCATACCGCTACACGTATTCACCGACGAAAACTAAAGGCAAGAACACGGGCTACAAAAACTACGATCCCTCCACCCCATGCCGCAAATGCTGGGACAAGTATTCACGGCCGTACACCGGCGCACTCACGTACACCCCCTGGTCCACTTCGGGGAACGACCCCCGAATGCAACGTGCTTTGCCGAAGTTCGTCCCGCCCCATCTTGCCCAGGCGAATCCGGGGCCTTCACGGAATGGGTCTACGTACTCTAGGTATCCGCCGCCGCCGCAACACCCACAGCACAGCAGGTCGATTTCCTACCCGCCTCCGCCAGAACCTCCGGCTGGGGCTTCGTTTTATGTCGTGAATCCGTTGTGTCCGCGGGAAACGCCGCCGGTGCCGCATGCGATTCCTGTCGACCCTGGGGATCCCAGGTTGGGCGGTCGATTGTGTATGCAATGTGATGGTACAGGCGTTGAGACGGTGATGCTTGACGTGAAGACGTGTGAGAATTGTGGGGGGACGGGTCGGGTTTGGAGGTAAGGTTGGGGTGAACGGTTGGATACCCCCTGTGATTTGGGCGTAAACATTTGCTGTAGTAGTGCCGCCTGCTAGGTATTTATTGTGTTGTATTGGACTGTCTTACTTTCAATGGGGCGGGTTTGGAGGTATGTAAGGTTGGGTTCGGGTCAGAGAGACATTCCAGATAAGGTGGAATCTGAGCGTATTGAGCCTGTACATACCACCGTCGTGTCAACCACGTTCGCTGTCGGCAGATCTTGCCAGCCTGAGGCGACCAGCTGGAGTTCACCTACATTCATCCATACACCTGAGTCATTGCGTCTTTTTGCTACACATGTCTTTTTCCCCATCCTGGCTCACTGCAACCGTAACGACTTCAAGTTTACCCTGGATAACAGCCGTTCGCTAGTTCCGCAGTATGCGCTGCCGCTCATGTCTATGGCACCTATGTCTCTGGGACCTCTGGACAGGCTGAATAGCATCGCATCGCAAGGATGTTGGACAACTTGCGAGCGTCTGTCCAGTCAGAGCGCTTGAGTGCCGATGAAGTCTTCTCCCAGCTGCAAGGAATGGAAACAGGAGGCGAGTTCGCAGATTCCTCGCGCTAGATGATCGTGCTGACAATTTCCAGATACCCTTGCTTTTTTCATCCATAGCCAAAATACTGCAATCCTCCTTACACAACGAGAGAGTCATGCGCTGTGCGATACGTTCAAGGTGTCCCGGCCTGAATTTGAGGTGTTTTCAGCGCCGTCGGCGATATGCTCGTATCCTCAGTCTGTCGTCCTGATACCGAACTGGTTGTTCGGCGACGAGGACTTTCAATTCAGATTTGCCAATTTTCTGTCATTCTCGGACAACTATCCGCAGTTCATCAATGCACTGCACAATGACATCTTGGATGGTATCGGCATCTCTCTGAATGTTTCGTGCATAGAGAAACACATCCACGACTACATTGACGATCAGCGGACGCGCGGAGAAGGACATGGTTTGCGTCGCTCCCCCTTCTGGCTTCTCATCAGGGTCGCAATCCAGATGCTCGTCACTCGTTCACCAGATCTTGACCATGCTTCCTATAAACAATTCATTCTATTCTTCATGTGCACCCTCGCTGGGGACGCAAACTATGATCTGCTCCACTCCATGTTATCTCAAATTCTGCGACGTTTAAGCAAGATTGGTTCTACTCCGGACTGGCTCTCCCACATGGCATTGACAACCTGTGCTCGCCTTCGAGAGATCCTTGACATCAAGTGGAAGGAACTAACAATCCGCCCATCCTTATTTCAGAATCCTTCCCGCGAGAAACTCGCAGAAGACTCGAAACTCTCTCTCCCATACAGTCGTGAATACATTCTCAGTCTCCTGGCAGGTCATGACCATCAATCTGCTAGCACTCCCTTCAAACCCACTCATCATCGTCATGGCACTATCAATGACTTTTTGTCTTTGGATGGGGCATTCTTTGACGAAGCATGTAGAGCTGATCCTGTCGTTGCTATGTATGACGTCGAGCGATCAGTTGAACAGGGTATTGATGAGTGGGTTGGCCAGGTCGCGGATGTGAACGAGGCATGCACAAGGCTCGAGATCTTGATGGATCAATATGTGAAGTCGTATAAAATTTATGATTCGAGTCAGGAAGATGTTTCCGTCTGGAAGCTCGCGGTGATTGAGCTTTACTTGGCGATCGATAAGCTGGCTGTGGGGGAGATTCCAATGCTCGCAGACTATCCCCCTGAAATCCCGATGGCTTTGTTAGAAAAATTGCACCTGCGCAGCACAACGAGCCTTCATCGTCTTCCTCGCGCCTATCAGTATCTTTCTGCGCGTCGGACTCGTTCACACACGGAATGGTCGGTTCTTTCAAGCGACTTCACCGAAAATAGTCTCCCCGTCCCAGGATCTCCAAAGCCTCAAGGATCGCATCGAGCTTGAGGTGCGGAATCATATCAATGTAAGCCATTACCTCCACATCCAGCGTGAAGCCGCTTGACTCGCGTGGATGCAAGCAGAATGTTTCCCGATCACCGTTGTCTGCCTCAGATCTGCACGCGAAAGTTGTCGTGTTCGAATTGCAATGTCCGCCATTCATTCGTGCCTGCCGTTCTGCCGTTCCGCGCATTCTGGCAAGTTTTGGGCGTGGTTTTTCTTCAAACAGACAAAATGGACGTTATGAACTGTTAACGGGTGACTGTATGTTGCGACCTTACCATGTCGAATACCGAGTGCCCCGCCTCCGCATCCAGACCTGCTTTGCCTACCTCTATCCAGAGTCTACCCAATCCCGCAATAGCCCGGCGTTCCATTATGTTGTCCAATGCCCTTCCTTCGACAACAGTGAACGTAGCTACACCCTTCCTCATTCCGTGGACGCTGTAGATTGTCCAACCGGATACAGGTTAGAGCCAAATGCGGACTCTACCTTTTGCACATCCAATGCCGTCATGGCTGCTCAAGTGGACTGTCCGACGGATCTCTCACTAGAAGAATTTATCACTTTTGCCCACTTACAGATTGGTGATTCGCTCCAATGGCTTAACATCCTGCGGGGGCTGCGTAGCAGAACCCTCAATCTTCGTCGTTATGAAATTCACATCTTCCTTGCCCGAGCCGTTCTTCAGGTCGGACCATTTGATTCAACCGCTGGCGTGTGGATCTGGCATTGAGAGCTTGAAGATCCATTGTTTTGTGAGGCTCTTCTAAACGGGTTGGAGAGCTTATTCATCCATGTCGGGACTGCATTGATGGACGACGTGTTGATGAACACTATCTCTCTTTTGCTTAAACGGGTGCTTGCGGCCCGACCCGACGAATATATCTCCGATCGGGCCGTCGCACTTCTTCGAATCATACGCAAGACGACATTCCGTTGGGTACAAGAACTATCATACGACCTCTCAAAGGCACCAACCAGTGAGGAACGCAAGACCAGCTTGCTGAACATGGCCGCCACCTGTAGAAGTACATTTGACGTTGACTAATGCGATTCCCCGAGAATCCTGAGCACCATAAGCATTGGTTGATAACCTCCTCCCCCTACACTCTAATTGCGACCATTGGCAAGGAAATGGTCTGCCTACTGCCCCGGAGACCTTTCTACTTCTACGGCGACCCGCACTCCCATCCTCGTCACGTCCCCCTCCGGTGCCTTCGGCGCCGCAGCCACCTCCAGGCTCAAACTATTATTCTCAATCGACGTAGCCCGGGTAAAAAAAAACGGTAACATCAACAGCGGCAGAAAGCGGGGGAAGGTCTTATCAGTGCGCTAATTAATACCAGCATGACGAATGGCCGCAGAATGTGCACAGCCACCTACCCATGCACATCTGCCTCGTCCAGCGTCAGTACCACCCTCATCCCTTGTTGTTAGATGGTAATCTACTAGTCTACCTCAAGGACCATTTGTATCAAATGTAAGTCTTCCTCTCCTATATCGCTGCATGTATTCACCCCCGAAAAAAAGGCAAGGACACGAACTACGGAAACTGCGATCCCTCCTCCCCATGTCGCAAATGCTGGGGTATGTACAAACGGCCGTACACACCTTGGTCATCTTCCGGGAACGACTCCAGAATGCAATGCGCCCTGCCAAAATTCGTCCCATCTCGCCCAGGGAAATCCAGGCCTTCGCAATGGCTTCATGTATCCACTGCTGCTGTGACACCCACTACCCATGTCCTATACCTCCGCCGGAACCTGAAGCTTCGTTTTATCATGAATCCATTGTGTCCGCGCGACGCGCTGCCAGTGCCGCATGCTATTACCTTCGACCTTGTGTTCGGACGGATAATGCTCACCGTGACGACGTGCGAGAAATGTGGGGAACAGGTTGGATTTGGAGGCAAGGAGAAATTTGGATTCCTCTTGTGATTCGGGCGTAGATGTCAAGGAACATTTGCTGTATTTGTGTTGAATTTGTGCCAAGCGCTGGAGTATTTATAGCTGTACCGCGCGCTAGGCATCTTGTATCGTATCCATGTCACTACCAACTGAATCCCGCGAGGAACTCATCCAAGCATCCATCACAGGCCTATTTCATCGGTAGCAGCGCTCGGGCGCCAAGTCCCCGACTCCCGGCGAGAAAACTTGCAACTGGCAGTTTGCGGCTACCTACCTTCAGTACAGAGTCTCACATCATGTCACTGTACCGGACTGTACAAACCCTGTCGAGTACCTTCTTTATTCCCGGCTTTTTTCCTTTCACTCGGGCAATAGTAGTAAAAACATAGTATTCATTGTAGTACTAATACATACTCTATTTACTACCTATATATGCTAATCCA
>JBBPMK010000079.1:54373-68028 GCA_038090295.1 Boletus semigastroideus
CCTTGCGTTGTCGTTTCCAGGCGAGTTGAGGGCAGAGGGTGAGGTGGTGGTGGCGGTGGTGGCTGGGCGTACACGCTTGGCAGTGTCGCAGCGAAGAGCGCGGTGAGCAGGGCGAAGAAGAGGGACGTGGTACACATTGCGAACGGGTGTACTAGAGAGGACCCGTACATGTCTGTGTGGTCGATGTATTAGATGGACTCCTTATTTTTCCATTGACCCCTATTCACTGCCGGATCGGATCCGGTACCTAGCTTCCTTGCTGACAGATCCGGGGTTTGCGCAGGTTTGAAAGGAGATAATGTGAATCTGCAATCCGCGCGGACATCGCGATCGACGTCACAGTCCCTTTGTAGGTTCTAAATCTATATACCTCGACGAAAGCTCTAGGCAAATGACCTCTCGAGTTAGTACTTAAGCGCGGAACACAGGCTCAGTTACCGCTACATGTTTGGTACTCTATGCCACATTGCGAGACTCCTAAACAACATTTTGTCTTAAGTCCTTCGTCGAGGCAGAGAGGGAGGAGGGCCCGGAGGCGGCTGAAAGGCGACGAAATAGAGAATGTAGGGACATCTTACCAGATAGTATGGGGGTAATACTGGATTCGGCCCCGATTGGTTCGTAGTTTCCCCCTCGTTCTCCTTGGTGTGTGCTTTCGCTGGGCGTGCTAGTGTTGGTGGTGGAGCTTCCTGCCTTTGCCCTTGAGATGGAGAGCCTGAAGGTGCGAACGATTGTCGTTCTACATCTTGGTGACTCTTGGTCGCGGGTCCTCCGCTTTCTTGATCTCCACTTAGCGTAGACGTCGTAGCAATAGCACAATAAAAATAAAAGGATAATAAACTGAACTCATCCAGACCTACGTTACTGTAGATAATCATTTAGTACTATTTTTCCTACTTTCCTTTTACGGACATCGCGTATACTCGACGCGTCCGCTCGTTCACCTTTCCTCCAGTCTCGTACCACTCGACTGGAGGTAAGCTATTATCCTACCTCTTATATTCATTCCTTACTTACCTAGTACAGTATTTACCCTCTGTCTGGCGTCACATTCTTACAATCTAAACATGCATGCGGTGCTGAAGGACGACGGACCGATAGCCGGGCTGACAAGGCGGTAGTTTAAAGAGGGGTACTGGTCGATGTGTTAGATGCGACTGTGAACTCCTTTTTATTTTTTCCGCTGACCCCCTTTCGGTTGAATGAATACGCACCAGTGCCGATCCGAGGGACGTCCGTGGACGGTAGCACTGCCCATTGATCCGCCACAGTTTGAAAGGGCATCGATCAAATTTGGATCCAGCCTGAGATAAACAAAAAAAAATCGGTGACGTTCTGCTCAGTTACCACTACATTTTGGTACTCTATGTATTGCTACACTTTTAAACAATATTTTGTATTAGGTCCCTCGTCGATGTACTTGCACTCCGAGGTGCATAGGGAGGTGGGCCTGAAGGTGGCTGAAATGGTGGATGTAAGCACGCGTCCTCCACTCGTAAGTAGGGAGGTCTTACCGGATAGTACGGCGGTGGTGCTGGATTCGGCCACGATTGGTTCGAAGTGATCCCCTCGTTCTCCTTGGTGTGTGCTTGCGCTGGGCATGCAGGTGTTGGTGGCGGAGCTTCCTGGCTTTGCTCTTGAGATGATGGGTCTGAAGACAAGGCCGATTGTTGTTCTACATCTTCGTCGCGGGCTCTCCGTTTTGCTGACTTCCGCATACTGTATTCGCCCCAGCAACCCCACAACATCAGCAAAGCAAGAAGGCCCCCTGTAATGAACATCAGCAATCTAGGAATGTGCGCGGCATTGAAGGATGACGGACCAACAATGCAAACGGGTACGACAATATTAATCCAAGAATCTGAACTGTCAGAAGTTTGGCTTGGCGATGGGGTTGGTGACTGAGCATGCACACTTCGTGGCGTCGCAATGAAGAGAGTGATGAGCATGGCGAAGAAGGGGGACGTGGTACACATTGCGAACGGGCGCACAGTGTGGTCGAGGTATTCGATGATGGACTTACGGACTCCCTTTTATTTTCCATCGACCCCTTTTCCATCGAATGAATACGCACTGCCGGACACCATTGCTGACCGATCCCGCGGGGTCATGGAATTAAGACATAGTGCAGGCAACGGGCGTCGCGATCAACCTTTTCATATGCAAGATGAGAAATTTCACGACAGTCTTGAAGCTATCGCATGAATAGCACTGCCGAACGATTTCCATTTATCCGAGCCAGTTTGAAAGGACCTGACCCGTAGATACTTGAGCAAATAACTCCTGCTTAGTGGCGCAGCGAGCAGCAGAAAACAAGTGGTACGTGTGACGCGTTGGTAGTAAAAATATATTGGTCCGAGTCCCGATCACTGGGCCGGGTGCTTCGCCGACTGCCGTTCGGACGGTCCAGATGCTCGAAGTCGGAAAAGTCAATTTGACGACTCTTTGGAAAGGCAACGGGATGCTACTCAAGTAACAACTTCCAGTGTGCGTCGACCTTCGCAGTCCACTGTCTCCACAAACTAAAGTTCACCAGTTCGCTGCCAGTATATATGGGGCTGAGTTCTACAGACGATGTGCCAAGTGAGTAGCGCCGAACCGTCCAACGATTTCGACACACTGACCAATTGGCTTGCAATTTATTGAAGGGTTCAATTTTATGTCCTTTGTGGTGATGAGCTGGCACTTGCTACAGTCAACTGTGACGACAGCCTCGTCGAATTGCTTGCGGGCCTCCTGTAAGGTCCTTCACATTCCTTCTCCTTATCTCTCCTTATCCATTCCCCGACCACATTCGATCACATTTCCTCTGCTCCGATATGCTCCGTACCCTATGCCCATCCCAGATATAAGGACGTACTCTTAGGATAGGATCCCCTCAGAATTTGACCTCTTGTTCACGTTCTCCCGTCCGTCTCGCTCACTGAGTGTTCCCGCCTCTTGGCGGTGTTCCACCTTCAAGGGGATCCTGCGTTGTTCGAGTCTGGGATTATCCCTGCCAAAGTTACATGGGGTAATTGCACCTTCTACAAACTCAAAAGTCCAGTTTCGTTCGCTCGGCATGATCCACAGGAGGGCTACACATTTCTGTGTCAAGCTAAGGGAAGATGCAATGAAGCAGAGAATAGGTTGCATGTTGATCCTACGACGACGACGGTTCGCATGTTAGCAAAACGATGTTCTCCCGATCACGCTTATTTATCTGTCGAGCTTCCTGACCGTAAGTGCTGCAGTATTTTTCTGGTTCTATGAGCACGCACTGTCCTTCAGCATCCCTATAACTCGTCAATGCGACTAGAGAATTAAGAACCAACTACACCTCCTTGTTCGAGCGCCCACAAGTAACTGTCAACTGCCTGGGGGAGCGGGTTCCAGCTGATGTGGAAGTAAATCAGAAAAATGGTCCTCTCTCTGCGGATATTGCCACGTTACCAGCGGTATTCAAGGAGATCCGCGATGATCTGATAAAGACACGCCGCTACAAAGTGTGCACTAGGCACCATGATATTCTCATTCATCACTGACTCCGGACCTTCTATGTAAGCAGCGTTGAAGGCACCGACGATTATGAATTTGCTTGGAAGCGGTACAAGACTCAGTTTATCGGATCTTTGCGCCTGTTGAAACCGAATAAACCGAATAAACCGTGTTGGTCCATTCTCGGGAATTCGCAGCATTCTATGATGTCCTCCGAGGTTTCACTGAGGATGCGCTGAGACTCTCTGGTCATTATGCTTCATCTGTCAAGGCCAGCAACTTTGTCATTCGCTTTATTCAACCCCCTTTTTTTTCCCTCCGTTCCTACAATCTTGAGTATCAACAGTGGGTACGATTCGCATTTCTTGTCGTCACTAATAATCCAAAATGACGCAGGGACAAATCATGGAGTTTCCATCTTTCTGGACACTTCAAGTCCACCGAATGTCCTTCGAAAGCTCATACCAAGAAGTGACTGCATGTCGTCTCTTCACGATTTGAGATACCGTTTGTCATCTGTGAAGTGATCTCGGATAAGTGGCAGACTGATCGCTACCGAATGCTTGTTCAAGCGACTGTCCTTGCGCGTGTAGGACAGTCTTTCCTACGATCCACCTCAGAACAATTTTTTTTTTCTGGTAACCATCTACTTGGATTCCAATATGGTTGCCTCCCGGTACATTGTAATGGAAACCGAAGGCAGCGGTGATGACCCCAACCACAAGCCGGCGTGGTTGTCTATGACTCCGATGCTTGAGGCGAGTACAGGTGTCTATTCACCAGAAAGATTTCGACCTCACGAGAGCGAATTATCAGGTATATTTTCTGCGAGAGATGTGCAATCTGGCAGAACGCCTCGACAGGTTGTCGGGCGAACTGGATCAGATCAAGAAAGGGCAACTACTTAACATCTGTCAGGCCGCAAGCAAGGTTCCGTCGTGAAATTTTTGATCGTACGTGGTACTGTATGTCACGGTCCCTTATGGATCTCCATCGCGCTTACAATTATTGGTGCAGGGATTCCTCGATGATAAACACCTGCGGGTCGATATTCCTACTGCCGATGCCAACAAGAGCGTGAGGGACCCTGTGACATCTTGGATATTTACATAAACTGATGGAGGAATGTTCGTCTCTGTGAATTGAGGCAGTCAAGGGTAGCCGGATGTTGGCTCTTTTCCTTGCGTGGTTGATTTCGATAGCTTGATAAATACATGGAACGTTCCCGACGAATGCAGCGAGATCTTGGGGTCCAGGACTGCGCGGAGGGCTGTAGTATCACAACTACGTCACGTCAACACCTTCGACGTCGTCTTGGATGTCTTTCAGACTTTTCAGTCTTTCAAATTCGGATTCTTCTTAGATAAATAAATAAAGGTCAGTGATGTTCGGCTCAGTTACCATTACATTTGATACTCTATGTATTGCTACACTTTTAAACAATATTTTGTATTAGGTCCTTCGTCGATGTATTTGCACAGGGAGGTGGGCTCGGAGGTGGCTGAAATGAAGAATGTAAGCACGCGTCCTCCACTCGTACGTAGGAACGTCTTACCGGGTAGTATGGCGGTGGTGCTGGATTCGGCCACGATTGGTTCGAAGTGATCCCCTCGTTCTCCTTGGTATGTGCTTTTTCTAGGCATGCTGGTGTTGGTGGCTCTTGAGATGACGGGTCTGAAGGTGCGGCCGATTGTTGTTCTACATCTTCGTCGCGAGCTCTCCGTTTTGCTGATTTCCGATCAATGTAACCGTAACAGCAAAAGAACAATATCAGCCAAGCAAAAAAGCCCCCTGTAATGAACATCAGCAATCTAGGAATGTGCGCGGTATTGAAGGACGACGAACCAAGAATGCCAAGGATTTCGATAGTAAAAATCCAAGAATTTGAACTGTCAGAAATTTGGCTTGGCGATGGGGTTGATGACTGAGCATGCACACTTTGTGGTGTTGCAGCAAAGAGAGTGGTAAGCATGGCGAAGAAGAGGGACGTGGTACGCATCGCGGACGGGCGTACCGGAGAGGAGGGCATGAGGTGCTAGATGATAGACTTACGGATTGCTTACGGACTCCTTTTTATTTTCCACTGACCCCTCTTCAGTTGAATAAGCTGGTGGGGTCACCCCATTTCTGGCCGATCCCGCGGGGTCATGGAGGAGTACAACGGACAATGAATACAACTTCAAGCCGTTTATCCGAGCTAGTTTGAAAGGACCCTTAATGACGGTGACAGCAGAAAACGGACGTGTTGGTGTACTACGTCACGCGTCACCGCGTCACCGCTCAGCTCCGACTCACCACATCGACCTCGTCTTGCATGTCGTTCGCGACGACCAGCGCGCTCGTGCGAAGGCAGACCATTTCACGTCTACCACTCAGGCTACGAAATGGCTCTAGCGTCGTCACGCTCACGCACCACTCTCAGCTCTCAACTCTACCTCTTGCAAGACGCGAACTAGGACGACGCCTGCCGAATGTACGCGGCTACGTTCCTCAACATCCCCCCGGCGGTATGGGGGGCGGGATCCCAAACTTTTTGTTCCAACAACCCCGCCAAAAAGGCGAGACGTTGAAGGAATACGTAGGTCTACGCGGTATCAAGTAGTATGCGTGTCAATCGTTCATACCCTTTGACAGAGCGTCGACCTTACCGAAATGGCGCGCAACGGAAAGCTTGATCCCACCATTGGACGAGATGAAGGCGCGTGTTGGTTCTTTTCGTCCACCGACTGCATTCTGACGTGTGTTGTGCAGAAATCCGGAGGACGATTCAGAGTGAGTTGTTCTGGTATTGCAATGACATGCGTTTTCATTTCATGTTTCAAGTCCTGTCTCGGAGAACCAAGTCCAACCCCGTCGTGCGTGCATTGTTCCTGTTCGGAGTCAGAGCATCCTCTCAAGGTCGTCTGAATAGCTCATCGGACCTACCGGTGTAGGAAAGACGGCCATTCTGGAAGGACTTGCAAGTCGAATCGTAGCCAAGGAAATACCAGAGGTGCGTCGATCCATTCTTGGACTGCATCGCACGCATTCATGCTGCCGCAAGTCCCTCCAAGACAAAAGGGTCCTGTCCTTGGACCTCTCCGCTATCATGGCAGGCTCTGGCATCAGGGGCCAGTTTGAGGAAAAGTTCAAGGCGCTCATTCGAGATATAGAGGACGAGGTGAGTCGTTTATGTACAATCCCTTTGAGTGATTTCATGTCACACCTAGCCAGGCTGGTGGTATCATTTGTTTCATCGATGAAGTCCGTGAGTGTCGCTCGCGTATTTATCGTCACTGTGTTCACTATCGACATCAGATACGTTGTTCAATCTCGGAAAGGCGGAAGGGAGCATAGATGCAGGGCAAATGATCAAGCCTGCCCTTGCTCGTGGTTTGCAACTTGTTGGGGCCACCACGCGTGAGTTTATGTCAAGTTTAACCTGCACACTCCTCAAACACTTGTGCAGCCGACGAATACCGGAAGACCATTGGCAAGGATGCGGCCCTCGAGCGTAGGTTTCAACCGGTACAAATTCAAGAGCCAACGGTAGATGCAACGATATCTATCCTTCGAGGCTTGAAGTCTAAATACGAGGTGCACCATGGTGTTGAAATCGCGGACAGCGCGTTGGTGACTGGTATGTCTTGAATTCGACTTGGGTAAATTTCGTCTGACTTTTTTTTCTTTCTTTCAGCTGCGGTGTATGGCGCACGCTACATATCAGATCGGTATCTCCCGGACAAGGCGATTGACCTCGTAGACGAAGCAGCATCTGCGCTCCGGCTCGCTCAAGAGTCGAAGCCTGACGAACTTGAAACTCTCGACCGAGAGATTGTGACGCTGCAAATTGAATTGGAAAGTCTCAAAAACGAAACGGACGTCTTCAGCGTTGAGAGGCGGACGAAGCTCGAGGATGATCTTCGCTCCAAGCGAGAAGAGGCTGAGCAGTTGACTGCAATATGGCAAAACGGTACTGTCTTTCAAAGCACTATTCTGACGACGCTGATCACAAGGAATGTCACAGAGCGCGCTCGATTGGACCGTATCAAAGACCTCAAGAAGCGCCTCGAAGACGCCAGACACGAGCTCGAGGTCGCGCAACGGCAGGGCCAGTATGAAAGGGCTTCCCAGCTTCGTTTCGGTATTATTCCGGACCTGGAACGCCAGCTTCCCAAGGACGGAGAGCTGAAGGAGGACGACACGGAGGGTCCCCTCGCAATGCTTCACGACAGGGTGACGAGCAGCGACATCTCCCGCGTCGTCGCCAAAGCCACTGGGATCCCAGTTCAAAACCTCTTGCGAGGTGAACGGGAGAAATTGGTCCACGTTGGTCGTTTCCCGCTTTTCCCTGTTTCCCTTGGTGACGCACGCGCTGGTGTAGATGGAAGATGCGCTGAAGCAACGTGTCGTTGGCCAAGATCACGTTGTATCTGCTATCAGCAACGCTGTCCGAATTTCGCGAGCTGGACTACAAGCACCGAATCGGCCGGTGGCTTCGTTGTTGTTCCTTGGACCGACGGGCGTTGGCAAGGTTCGTCTTCATTCATGGATCTCTGCCGAATATGGTTTTCACGGGGACACTAGACCGAGCTGTCAAAAGCCCTTGCGGCGTTTTTATTCAACGATGAACAGCGAGGATTGTAAGCTCAGTGTTTTTGACACGCAGTGTATGTTTGATATTGATGCCTTGGAAAGGATCAGCATCAATATGTCAGAGGTAAGATTGATGCCAGGGAGGTGGCGCCTAAGCATTTCACGTCGTAGTATCATGATCGACATACCATATCACGTTTGATTGGAGCGGCACCCGGTTATGTCGGGTTCGAGGAGGGTGGTCAGTATTTTCGGCTTCCGTCCGTTCCATTTGAACCCTGCCTTGACGCGACTTTTAGGACAATTGACAGAAGCAGTTCGAAGAAAGCCCTATGGTATATTTGCTTACTTTTTTTGTTCATCCACACAGTGACAATTTCGGGAAGCTGTTATCCTTTTGGATGAGCTCGAAAAAGCTCACAAGGTTCGTACATGCCCTATCCTATCGATGCGCCGTTTACTAATTATGATCGGCAGGATGTGGCAATGATCCTTCTGCAGGTTCTTGACGAAGGCAGCCTTACCGATAGCCAGGGACGTAAAGTCGACTTCAAGGTCGGTCATTCACTATGTGGCGAAATTCGTGACACTGATCCCAATGAACCAGAACACGATCATTTGTCTGACGAGCAACTTGGGAAGCGACATTCTTGCGGATCCTTCGTCTTGTGACACCAACGGCATCCTCACCGAAGCTGCCAAAGCCGAGGTCATAGAACGCACTTCAGAATACTTTCCCCCGGAATTGATCAACCGGCTTGACGCAATGCTGGTATTCAACAAACTCTCACGAAGTGCCATCTTGGACGTCGTGGCGCTACGTCTGAACGATGTGGCGGAGCGATTAAAGGACAGACGGATCGTGCTGGACGTCGACGGGGATGCGCGAGGGTGGTTGGTGCAAAAAGGATACTCGGAGGTGTATGGTGCACGTGCGGTCGCACGGGTTGTACGCACGGAGGTGTTGTTCCCGCTCGCGGCGAAGCTGTTGCGGGGCACGGTACGGTACGTCTTGTCGTGTTGGTTTGACGTGGACATCAAGTTCAACACGCTGCAGGGACGGGGATACGGTGGAGATTGGGGTGACGGCTGATGGGGAATCGCTTGATATTCGGGACAACCATCTTGCAGATGCCGAGGATCATGATGACGCACAGGATAATTGATGATTGAAGTCATGATGGTTGCCTTAGTACAAGTATTATTGTAATCGTGATGTACGCGAGTCACTGGTCAACGTTTCAACTGCCAGCTCATCCAAGGACGACGTTGAACGAAGTTGCCAAGAACAAAAATCTGCGGAACTTTTTTTTGTTTTTGCCCTTTTTTGGTTTTGGTCTCGTGCTTGTTCTCACACTTTCATCGATCCACTCTCCGGAAACTTAGATGAACTCTGAGGGGGTCTCCAAAAGATGGGGTCCAATACGGTCCATGTTAGCCCTCGCGCCGCTTTTATTAGCTCTGCCACTCGGTGCCTTATACCAGCAGTTTAGTGAGTCTACAAACACCCCCGTGTTTTTACCAGGCTAACTTTGTTCCGACCCTGACCAGCCCTGCCTACACCAAACGTCCACCCGTAAGTCAGCCGTTCGAACCAACCACGCAACGCTGCTCACACATCCAACCATCCAGATACGACCCACAGACAGGGCTGCCGCACCCCTCCGAAGCCACAATTCTATCCTATGCTAAATACCTTTCGGAGGATATCGGATACCGTACGCCTGGCACGCGCGAACATGCAGCGGCCGATGCGTGGATGGTCCGCAAGGCAGACGAGCTCCGGCAGCTCTGTGAACGCGTCGTTCGAAACGAAGAGGGGCGGAAGCTCGAATGCGAGGTGTGGCGGCAGCAAGGGAGTGGAAGTCACCGGTGCGTTGTTCTGAACGCGCATACATACCCTGTGATGGTCGCCGACGTCCTTGGTTAGGTTCGACATGATGAACACGCGGCTGTACAAGACCTATGTCGACCTGTCCAACATCATCGTTCGTATTTCGGACGGGACGGAACGGGGCAAGGCGTCTGCGGTGCTCATCAATTCGCATCTTGACAGTACGTTGCCGAGTCCGGGTGCTGCGGACGATGGGCTGGCTGTGGGCGTGATGCTCGAGTGTGCGAGGGTGTTGGTGGAGACAAAGGGTTGGGAACCGACGTATGCGGTCATATTTCGTGCGTATTTTTTTCGGTTCGGTTGCACACACCTCATGACACCGCGGCGGCGTGATAGTGTTCAATAATGCGGAAGAGTCGCTGCAGGATGGGTCGCATTTGTTCTCGACGCAGCATCCGATTGCTTCCACGTCCGTCCCTCTCTCTCTTTTTCTCTCCCTCGGTGCGACCATGTTGTGATGTTTGTTTTCGAATAGTGTCAGGGCGGTCGTGAACTTGGAAGGTATGTACTCCTCGTTCGTGTGGGCAACAGCCATCGTGCTGATTCAAAGGGGTTAGCTGCCGGCACCACGGGTCGTGAATTGCTCTTCCAAGCGACGTCAGAGGAAATGATCGAGGCATATTCTCACGTGCCCAGGTGCGTCACTTGATCCCGAGTGCGTTGGACAGATTGATCGTAACTCGTTTGGCTTAGACCATATGGAACGGTATTCGCGAACGAAATTTTCAGCTCTGGAGTCCTGCTGTCCGAGTATGCGGTTGTTGTTGATACTGGACGCATGTTTGCTAACTGCGATGTTCTGGGCAGTACCGATTTCAGACAATTCGAGTACTACTTGAACGTTACCGGGCTGGATGTAAGTCGACGTGTCACATTCGCGCCGCGGCTATTTTCTGATTTTGATGGTATAGATGGCCGTCGTCGGAAACAGCTACATGTATCACATGCGCGGGGTATGATTCTCCGCGTGTTCCAGATTGTCCCGTTCTTTAGCTTGTTTCATCAGGACTTGGTCGAAAACATACAGCCCGGCGTGGCGCAACACATGGCCGATAATTCGCTTGCGCTTCTCCGCTTCCTCTCCTCGGATGCATCGCCCATCCCGCGCCTTGAGCACGGCTTCGCTCGCCCGAGAACCGTCTTCTTCAGCAATCTCGGGTTGTTCTTCATCTATTCATTTACGACGGCGAAGATCATGTACGTGTCGCTCCTCGGTGCCTCCCTCTACCTGGTTTGGGCAACCGGGGTCAAGCGCGTGGGGACCGCGTTTGGGGCGGTAGTGTCTGCCTTTGTCGGGGCGTTGATCGTCACGAACGGGGTCGCGTTCGTCATGTCCAACGTGCTTCAGAAAAGTATGAGTTGGTTCAGGGCAGAGTACTTTCCAGTGCTTTTGTACGGTCCTGCGGCGCTTGTTGGTGTGTGGTTTACCGTGTGATCTCTTTCAGGGCGTTCTCTGACTGGGCGTGAACAGGCGTATTGGTGTCTCAGCTGCCGTTCAGCAAGGCTAGGTTCGACCAAAGGCTCGAAAGGCCCATGATGGCGGCCTTGTTGCTGTTCCAGTCTGGGCTGGCGGCTGTGGGGCAGCTGTTCAACATTGGTTCCAGTGCCGCTCCTTTTCTTGGTGCGGTGGGTATGTTTGCAGCGCTTGTTGTCGATGCCTTCTTGACTCGAAGTCAACGCACTCTGAGCGTGAATGGAGCCAAGCCGAATGGCATGCATAAGAAGGGAGCGTTTGATGGGACGACACGGTCGGACGTGTCGCTCTGGACGTATGCGATCGCGATGATTATTCCGGTGACGACGGGGACACAGTTGTTGTCCATGACGCTGGTGGTCTTTGTGCCCTTGGTGCATATTGTTTCATGTCCCTTGTTCGTCGTCGTTGCTGACTTGCCGATGTGTAGACGGGGCGGATCGGCGGGGACGCCCCCGCAGACGCTATCATGGCGTCCATCGTGACTGTCATTGGCGCGTTCACGGTTTCGTTTGGCATTCCGTTTGCGCACCGCTTCGGGCCGGCGAGCCTGCGACGTGGAATTGTGTTTGCGCTGCTCGTTCTGGGGGTCGCGATGGCGTACTTCTACAATGAGGTCCCGTTCGACAATGCACATCAAAAGCGGTTGTTTGTGATTCATATGGAGGACGTCAGTCAATATTGATATCCCTTGTGGGCGTGGCCTCGCTGACTTGGTGTTTGCATTTTACAGTTGGTCACTGAGGAACAACATCTTCATATCGCAGCTGCGGATGGGGCTCCGGGGTTTAATGAGCTTGCTCATGACATCGCAGACAAGTTTGGTGCGGACAATGTTGTGCCCAAACCGATCACGATGGATGATTACAACAATGACTGGGATACGCTCTATCCATTCTCCGCTGTGCGTACTTTTTTTTTTTTTCCAACTCGTGCCAAGGAATCGGAATTGACTCGCACACAGTTCCTTTCACCATACAAGGTGGACCTCCCGCTAGACCGTGCTTTTCTCGCCCCTTGGCCACCGGAAGAACGGTTCAGCGTGACGGCCGTGAACGATACCATCGATGACGTGGCGGGCACCAGAACACTCACGCTCAGGATTGATCATCCTGGGATTATTTGGACAGGTGAGGGCCAGCGTTTCCTTTTTTTTTTTCCCTTTTCCACCGGGCATGACGCTGATGCTTGTGCGCCTAGTCATTGCATTTGACGCCCACGTGCTCGAATGGACGTTGGACAATAATCCGCCGGACGAGTTTGCGCGGCATCATATCAAGGAAGCGTCGTTTTACGGGACGGATACTTGGACGGTGTCCATGACCCTCAAGCACTCAGACGAGGGGCTCAAGATCGATTTCGTGGGGATCCAAGAAAAACGGATGTGGCCTGGTAAAAAGGCCGAGTCGGAGTCGCATCCGAGTCCGGCGATGGCGTTGTTTAGGGCGTTTGATGCGTGGATCGATGAGCGGACGGGGGGGACGGTGGATGCGATGTTGGTGGGGTGTGTACGGGGCGAGGTTGTCGTTTGAGAGCTATTTGATTATGTGTAGACCGCTTTCGATGTCACAATGTTAAGTTATAGATTGATGTTGTCTGTACAGGATCAGGGAAAGGATTACTTCTACCCTTTTGATGGCCTTCCTCGGCGAGTCTTCCTAGGACGATCGACATCGGGCTATCCATCACCCGCGACCACTTTGCCTCTTGGGAAGACCGAGTACTATCAGGGCATAGCTTTTCGCTTGCTGTTCTGCAGACGTGCTGGTCCCTTCCACTGGCGCTCGTCAAAAAGCATCGGGCGCATCGAGCACGGCCCGTGGCCAGCGCTGCATCCGGGGTTCTCGCAAACACCGTCGTGCACCGTCGTCGACGCCTACGGTTGGTCAGACGGGATAGAGAGAGATCCCTTGCATCTCCACCAAAGATCTCGAGAAAAAGATGTCGTGCGTGATCGGTTCCCGTCTAGCTGACGCACCCAAGCAACTTGAAAAAGTGGTCACGGATGAAGAAGACATGGATTCGAAAAAAGGGGGGCGTTTTGGGGATGGCGCGCTTGAACTGGTAGACGTTCCTCCGGTGTGGCCCAGACAGGGACATCCTTGTTCTTTCCGACAGCGTCAGCGGGTTCACGGTCATGCCCCCCCCCCCCCCCCCCCCCCCCCCCCCCCCCCCCCCCACCCCCCGGTCTTTTTTGGCGTACCGAAGGACCGCCGCGCAGAGGCTCGAAGCCGT